>JAAEAF010005411.1:0-74394 GCA_011037195.1 Triatoma infestans | reverse complement strand
ACATAGGAGATATTAAGATTTTTAAAAAGGATCTACATCCATGCATAACAATATAATTTGGAGTTAGACGGCGAAGTTTTCAGGGATGTAGTCCTAGGTTAACAATTGTTTGCAAAACATCTCTTTTGCTTTTAACTTTCTCTTAATGGCTAGAAGAGAAATATTGAGATAATGATCAAATTTTTTGTAAAATTTGGAGCCATTTTCGAGAAATCACAAACAAAATTAAATAAAGTAGCACTTTCGGTTGATGGCTTTTGCCCTAAATCTTCTGATGCAGTGGTAGTACGAACGCAAAAGTGAATATCATGTATTGAGCTACCTGCAACTTCAGAGATATTTTCCGTGATAGCCTTCTCCTTTTCTTTTTTGGTCATCGACGGGTTTCGGGCGTTCACCTATTTTATCAGGATGCTTTTTGTCAAACATTGTGATAACATAGATGTGCTCTGTTTGACAAAAAGATTCTGATTATAGGCGAACGCCCGAAACCGGTCGATGACAACAAAAAGAAGCAGGCTATCATGGAAAATATCTTTGATGTTTTCAAGCTCTGCGGAACCAACCACAATATTCCCGCAATTTTTTGTTTGTGATACATTCTTTTCACACACACACATACACACCACACACATATACTGACCATTTTCTAAAAAAAAAAACTTTTTTTGACTCAGGGGACCACAAAACGTGTATGAAAACTTTATTTCGAAAATCTGACACGATCGTAATACTTCCTCTAACAAGCAGTTAAGGAAAGTAAATAAATAATAAAATAAATTTGAAATATTAATGAATTTATTTTCATGGTTATTTAAATTTAACCTAATATTCTCAAGTATAAAATGTCTACCATGAATTAATGATTTTTTTTTTTTTTAAAATAGTTTGTAATAATTTTATTTTATATTACAGGTAGCTAAGTTTTATTGAGATATAAAACGAGAAAAAATAAAAGAAGAAATAAAACATGACAGATGTTAAGATAGTTTCTATATATATATAAAATATAATCTATATTCCTTACGTTTAATTGCACAGCGCAGAGTGTGGTGTCCTTGTAGGAGAGTTGCTGGCGGGACAGGAAGTTACAGGCCTCTTTGAAAACTTTAACATATAACAACTATGAGACAGTTAAATAATTATTACTTTCTTCTTTAAATGCATTCATGTAGAAAATCTAATAGAAACAAAATAATTAAATTACAAAAAAAAAAACAGAAGAAAAAACCTGCAAAAATAACCATGTTATACAATTTACAAAATTAATGATTTAATTTACATTTATCACGAAAACAGAAACAAAACCAAAAAAAAATTTGCTTATATAAAACCGTAATATATATTTTAATAATATAATATTAGAGGTCGCAGTTTATATGTTCCAAAAAAAAAATAAAACAGGTTAATCAACGTTTACAGCAAAAAAATACGATTGAAGGACTAACGGTAAATCTTAAAATATTAAAAAAAAACGTTGTTACAAAATGTATAAACAAAAAATTTATAATTAAATCATCTGGCGGGTACTTTTTTTCCCTAAATACCGTATTGAGAATAAAACAAAAAAATGAGTTAACAGATAAAATAATAATAAAATAAAATGAGTTAGCAGATAAATAAAATTCTTAAAGATTTATAATTTTAGATAATTTATTATAAAAAAAATGGTGAATATTTTTTTATAGTATTTCGTGTATATGATCAAAATATTTAAAAAAAAAAAAAACCTTCATCTAAGAATAGTAAGAGTAGTTGTGAATTAATTTTAAATTTTGCAAATCATGCTTCTTTTTAATAATAGCGCTTCCTTTGAGCAAAAGTTTGTACTGTCACTCTTCGAGAAAAAAAAAACAGAGAACTGACAACTGGACTGACTTAGTTTGTTTTTTTCGTAAGGCTTGCAATTTTTGGAACATGACAGATTTCGTTCGAATGCCCGCTTCCCGGCACTCTTGTTGCCACAGATAATATTGCTTCTTATTTAAGATTCAATATAAAAGACAAGGATTATGAAGGTAGTGTGAAGTACTGCTTGTATAAGTAAGTGATATAAGGGAGTTTTTAGAAAACCAACGTTAAGCTTTCCACTAAATACACCAGTATCTACATAATATTACGGTATATTGCTACATTTTTTGTAGATCTTGTTACAATTCCAAATTTGAAGAATATCGGCTAGTGCGACTTGACAGAATATGTTTTCAAGTTTTCCCGAAATTTTCTTGAAAATGACTATAACGATTTCTTTAAATTTTGAATCCTTACTGCACAATTTTAAATATATCACTTTTATTTATTACATACATCCGAAACAATTGAACCTAGGGGATACTAAATACTATGACATTAAATTTTTATGTAACTTTTATTTGTTCAATGTATTCGTACTATCTTCTGGACTACAATGTAATCACTTCAACAATATCTGTACATGTACCTACCCAACACCATATTTACGTTAGAGCAAATGAGCAAACGAGTTTGAAGAAAAATTTATCCATTTTAATCTTTATAGTAAGAGAAAGTTGTGTGAGTGTTTCACACGAAATTTTTTATTCTTTAAAGACTAGTAAAGACTAATGTCCGTCGGAATTAATATTTTTTTTATATAATTAATAACTTATTTTCAATAAATTGAATAGAATAAAATAAAATAAAAAATTAATAGAATGAATCCTTGGAATTACCTATTAGTAATCGCATATTTCCTTACAAGATTCGGAAGAACGATTCAATGAAGGTCCAATGCAAGTGGAAAACCGACTTTCATACACAAACAACTTCCTCTACAGCAATATTAAAAGTGAAAATCCTAGCACAGAAATTCCTAGCATCTGTTTCTTAAAGTTATCTTCATTATTTATTTATTAATTTTAATTTAAGGCGCGTCGACATTGTATGACCAATGAATGGCGCCCGGAGCCTTCTCAGTGCTCTGCCGACCTCAGGACAATGTTCTTTCGTTACAGACATCACTGTCCATTACCGGACAGGGAGCTATAGATGCTCCTAGGAAGAGAAAATCTAAGGGCAGCATTGCTAGACTCGAGCACGGGATATTAGCGCTATCACTGAGCTAATCTCATCCCATATTATTATTATTACGATTATATTTATTGAAAAATCTCTAAATAAAAGCAAAAATTTATTTAAAGTTCTCATATTCGATTCCAGTAAAATACCGTCACACCTGTTTATTGTTTGCATATAATTATTGATGTTATTTCTCAACTCCAATGAGGGCTGTCAGACTGTGATTACAGCCTGCTAAAGGCAATCACATTCTACTCTATGGAAGCTCGCCAGAGATCTTAAAAAAGGAATATAGGACTAAAATGAACAAGCTGTGTTGCACTCGAACCCAAATCGTCCGTGTTACTAATTCAGTTTCAGGAAAGTATATTTGATCAAATATCGAAACCATACTAAATAGAACTCCATGAAATCAGTCACAGATTTTGGTAAAGCATATTTTATAAAACTACTAGATAACAGACACAGGAAACCCACACCATCGCGATTTAGCCAATAAAACCTACAACATACTACCTAAATAAGATAGGATCTATGGAGTCAAATTTCGAGATTTAGCCAAGCACGTCAACCAGCTAGAATTTCAAACATTCAAATTCAAAAACTTTCAAACAATTGACACTCCTCCTTACCCTGTGCATAACCAAAGTGACTTTAACATCCGCTCAACCAACAAAAAGTGAAGTAAATGGCTACTTTTTCTCCAGGAGGGCTTTACGACTAACTATAATTACAAAAATGGAGCGGGTGTGGTGTAGTGTTTATGAGCATGGATATGTTAATAACTGGGAGATCCCCAATTCATGTTACACAACTGTTAAATTTATATTAATTTAGAAAATGTTAATAGTAAAGTACATGGTTCCACTCTCATCCACGACACTTAATTTGGTAACTGGATTTTAAGAGCGCCTGAAAAACTATGCATTACTTTACTATATTTCATAATTACGAAAAGTAGTGGAGGAGTTGAATAGTTTACTTCAAAATTGCTTGCATTAACATATCAAATAAATTCCGAGTTCAGGACTGGGAATCAAACTAGCACCTTAACTTGTGTCGCACCTCTAATCGCTCAGCTAAGACGGCACCTATTTGTAGTACTACTTCTTCTAAACATTTTATTCCTTCAATCCATCATCACTTATTTCTGAGTTCTTCCATTAGAGTCTTTTCAAGTGCATCACCTCGTGAATTTATTTCATGCGATGCAAAGAATGACGAAAACGAACGAATTATTTTTTTTTTTTAAATATATTAATTACCCAACGGCCAGTCAACAATGTAAAAGTTCAAAAAAGAAATTAATACTATCACATATTATTTCTTCAAAAAGCTTCACAATCAAATACTTTCATCCAAATACTATTCACATAAATACAGCATTTTGTAATTTTAACATGGTTAATAATTATTAATTTTTGATATATATTACAGTTAGAGCAGCTGAGTTAAATCTTTCTAAAAGAGTATTGCAGACATACTGAGAATTCCTAGTTTGTGTGGTATATGTTGGTTATATTATTTTTGGTGATCAGCGGCTGCGTACAAACTGCGCAACTACTTCCCCTTTCCAATTAGATAAAGTGTTTTGATAGTTTGGCAAACTTTTCGTAGTGTTTTCCCAGAGTTAGAAGTTTGATGGGGATTAGTGGTGAACACACCACTTGAACTAACTACTTGCACTTCAACACAATGTTATATTTCAAAGATAGTAGATATGGGAAGTTGGAGTGAACGGGCGATGAGTGATGTTTGTTGGTAGCGAGATGAATACAGAATAGTATAGCGTTGGCTGATTTGAGTCACTTGAAGTGGCTAGCTTGGAGAACCTTTCAAGGTTGCCGCTAACGTCACAAAGTTATCTGGCGACTGATTCAACTTCAAAGTTGATTTGACTGATCAGTTGAGTTGAGCCTTCAGATCGTCGTCATTTTTATTCAATTTCTACTACCGCTAGAGATTTCTTCTAGAACTTCTATGTGGGAAAATTGCGGACGAAGTTAAAGCTCATTTGCCAATACATAACAGAGGGCCTGTTAAATGAGCTAACGCGCATGATTGGAGGCTCAGCGGTGGCACCTCGGTTTGGCTGCTAATTGAGTCCAGCTTTGGTGTAATGAATTTGATGGTGATTGGTTCCATAGTTATGATAATAAACAAACTTCTTCTTGCGTCTTTCAACCTCTATCGTGGAGATATCTTTTGTTTTAAATATATTACGTTTAGTAGCATTGTTGGTGTTGTAATAATAATAATAATAATAATAATAATAATAATAATAATAATAATAATAATAATAATAATAATAATAATAACAACAGTTACGAACCATTCTCAGCGCTTGCTTGTATACTTGCAGTCTGAATACCGGAACCGAATAGAAACTGAACATTATAGAGGACTGTTAAGTTGTAGCGGTAACTAGATTATTATAACTAAGTTAGAGTGACCTTGATTATTAAATAAACAAGTATGTGAGCGTCCGGTGAGGTTTGGATGGCATATAGCCAGGTATGTAGTAATTATACTCTTATGTAATTTTACATCAATCGTTCACCTTGTATTCACGTATATAGTGCTAATATTGATATAAATTATATTCTACGCTTATTATTGTTCTCTGCAACTGACTGTCTACATATATATATATATGTGTGTGTGTGTGTGTGTGTGTGTGTGTTCGCTGTTCTTCCTAACACGTTATTTGTAATTAACTTCACTTATATTGTATTAAAATTCAAATTAATGTAAATACTTGTTGATTATAGGAAGAATTTCTGCTCAAGGGTCTTCTAATAATTGCATTTATTAGATTATATTTATTTTATTGGATAACCTCCATTCGGTAATTAGAGGAACCTAATAAATATATTCTTTATAAAGTGTCACAATTTTTGTAATGGAAAATAAACTATTTATATTATTAAATTATACTATATTTATTGTCTTCCGATGGCAACTTATTTAATATTTATGATAGGTGGAAAAAATTGTAAAGCTCGGTCAAACCTTCCAAAATACAATCCTTTCAGAACAAAATCCATCCCGAATAGTCAACGCCTCTTACTTACTACGTCTCCATCCGCACCCTCCATCATGTTCTCAAAGTTCCCTATTAATCGTAATTAATCACACACTATTCCAAATTTCCAAAGAAACGTAGCAAATCATCCGAATCCTCTCGTCCAATTATTATATTACACCCTCGCATCTGATAATCCTCCATGTAAAGGTCATCGCTTTCTTATCTCCGCGTGGAACGTAGTGGTACCAGCACTGGCTGCTTTGAGTAATATCAATACGAGAGAATCACGTCAACCTGGTTGTGGCGCTGAGCTAACCATTGAACTTTGTTAACATTTACGTTTGTTGAATATACAGATTTTTTTTTTTAATTTAAGGCGCGTCAACATTATAACGGTCAATGGTCATTGGCGCCCGGAGCCTTCTCAGTGCACTGCCGGCCTCCGGACAGTGTTCTCTTGTTATAGACAATACTGTCCATCACCGGACAGAAAGCACCGGACAGAAGGCTCCTAGGAAGAAAAAATCTAAGGGTAGCACAGCTGGACTCGAATCCGGGTCCTCCGCGTAGGAGGCCAGTATGCTAACCACTTAGCTATTCCCTTCCCTTATATATAGGATGTACAGTTGCAAATAAACGCGTTAAAAAAATTATTGTGAAACACTCACACGACTTTCTCTTACTCAGATAATTACAATTTAATCAATAAATTCGCAACGTTATAATGTTTAGTTGAGGTGGCAATAAAAATGGTTGTGGGACTTGTATAGCTGAGCGCTGTATGTCAAAAGCAAGAAAGCTTGTGAAAATTAAATGTAGAACAATGTTACAAATAAAAATGATACATTTCTATCTATGCAGCAAACATTCCAAGTTTAAAGAATAATCGTTTAACCACTATGGTCCAGCAAGTCACCAACTCCCGAGGTCCATCTTCTTCACATCTCATCATAATTCACATAATTACTTCTATATCTCTAACCTAAATATTGGTCTTCCAATCCTAACTAAATCCCAGATATAATGGACTTCCTTGTGACGTCTGCTAGCTTACAGGTCCAGAACGTAATATACACTGATCACTTTCGTATAATCCTGAATCTTAACATAATTCCTATTCCTGGGCATCTTTGCCTTTGCACCAGGCCGAAAACGAACGAATTATTTTTTTTTTTAATATATTAATTACCCAACGGCCAGTCAACAAATCTAAAAGTTCAAAAAAGAAATTAATATACTATCACATATTATTTCTTCAAAAAGCTTCACAACCAAATACTTTCATCCAAATACTATTCACATAAATACAGCATTTTGTAATTTAAACATGGTTAATAATTAATTTTTTATATATATTACAGTTAGAGCAGCTGAGTTAATTGTTTCTAAAAGAGTATTGCAGACATACTGAGAATTCCTAGTTTGTGTGGTATATGTTGGTTATATTATTTTTGGTGATCAGCGGCTGCGTACAAACTACGCAAACTACTTCCCCTTTCCAATTAGATAAAGTGTTTTGATAAGTTTGGCAAACTTTTCTTAGTGTTTTCCCAGAGTTCCGTTGAAAAGTTATCATTTTCATTACAATTGTGGTGTTTTATTTTTTTTATATAGATTAACTTATAACTTATTTAACTTTGGTTTTTAATGAAACTGTTGTGTGAAAATTGTGTTTTACTAAAAATGAAACTGGAAAGAAATTTTATATAACATTTTGCAAATTTAACATGCATGGACGATAAATTTCCTTTGTCAACGAATTAGAAAATTTTAATTTTTCGTTTACGTAAATTTAAAGTCTAAAAAAAAGATACGATTATTTGTAGACAGTGCTTGTTTTTCATAAAACCTATATTATTCAATAAATTTAATCTTTTTTTTTTTTTCAGATATATACTTTTATAATAGAATATTTAGTGGCCTAAAAGCTGTTATTCCAATTTACCATACCTCTCTTTAGTCAGAAGTCTTTAATAATAGGTTTTTTTCAATAAATTTGCTTATTTTCTTGAATAGTTTCAATGGAATCAATAGCAATGCCCGTTAATTTGGATGTAATTGTATAAATCACATAGAATTTAATTAAATTTTGGAAACATATTAAGAGATTAATCTAATAATCATGTAGAATTATTACTTTCTCTTACTAGGAGTAATCGTGTCAAATTTTCGATATCGAGTTTTCACCAGAAATATCGGTTTCGAGGTTCCCTCAGTCCAAAAAAGTGGTTTTTAGCAAATGCTCTGTGTGTGTGTGTGTACAGCATAGCTCAAAAACGAAAAATCGTAGAAAGTTGAAATTTGATATTAAATTTAGGTATCACCGTGGGATCTGACAGTGCGTTTTCTGTCAAAATTCCTCAATCGGAAGTACCACTTTACAAGTTTTTTTTTTTTACGTTTTTGCGATTTCTCAAAAATGACTCCGATGATTTTCTTTAAACTTGATATATCAACTACACATACAAAGAGCTACAACTTTTTTCAAAACATTTCTCTGGAAAATTCATTTAAGGGCACTTTTGGGGGATGGGTGGGGTTATGTTTTTCTCTAAAGTGCTATTATAGGTGACTTATACAATTCTGTCATCCAAACAAAATTAATTAGAAATAAATAGATTGCCAAAATTCCGATTTTCAAGGAAATAGTAAACGGAAGTGCGCTTTTACTGGACAGTTTTTTCAGTTTTCGACGAATTTTATTAAATTTGGTACACAAACTATAAAATTTGTCAATTATAATTTTGAGAACTGGAGTAAGAGAAAGTTGTGTGAGTGTTTCACACCAGATTATTTTTACTTTTTCTTAGCACTGTAAAAGGAACATTATTGAGATCATGTCAAATTTTGGGTATTGACTTTTAGCGGATATAATGTTTTAGATTATTTAAGTACGAAAACAGTGATTATAGTGAATGGTCCTTCCATATTTGTGAACAAAATATCCGAAGAACAAGAAATTACAGAAAGCTTAAATTTGATATTTCGGTTAGATACCACCATTGCTTCTGGCAATAAGGGTTTAGTCCAAATCCATCAGCCAAATCGGACTTTATGTTCTTGTTTTCAGTTAATCGCGATGTCCTCCAAATCGGCTCAAACTATTTTTCTCTAAGCATAACTGCCCAGTAGTACAATAGATCCATGGGGGTCGCGGTGGCACAGGCATTAGCCAACATAATCACATAATCTATATAAATGCCAATCACTATCATTTGAAACAATTTTACATAAAAATGAATGAGGCTCTAGGGTGTACAGTGTTGCATCTTCCAAAGTGCCAATTCAGTGCAGTATATGATTATACAGTTTACATAATATTAAGCTATATAATAAGCATTGTTAGAATTCCAAATTTGAAGTATTTTGGCCAGTTAACTGGAGGTTGGGCTTCGCAAAATTGGTATTTGAGTTGTTTTTTTTAGGTAATTTTCTTCGAAATTTCAACGATAATCACAAAATTCGGAATGCTAACTGCACTGGTATAAATATATCACTCTTATTTCCAACATTCCCCCCCTCCCCCAAATATGTTTGGAGGTTCAGACAAATGTGTGATCTCAAATTTCAAATTTTATTAGAGTCTGGTCCAGTTGCATGCTTGTTTACTTTCTCTAACTCCTAGTAAGAAGGAAGTATTGTAATCGTGTCAAATTTTCAATATCGAGTTTTCACCGGAAATATCCGTTTTGAGAGGTCCCCTGAGTACAAAAAAAGTGGTTTTTAGCAAAATGGTCTGTGTGTATGTGAACAGCATAGCTCAAAAACGAAAAACCATAGAAAGTTGAAACTTGATATTCCGTTTAGGTATCACCATACGATCGGACAGTACCTTATCTATCAAAATTCCTCAACCAGAAGTACTACTTTACAAGTTTTTTTTTTTTTTTTTTTTTTTTTTTTTTTTTTTTTTTTTTTTTTTTTTTTTTTTTTTTTTTTTTTTTTTTTTTTTTTGCGTTTTTTCTCAAAAGTAGCTTCGACGAGTTTTCACTTCAAACTTAATATCAACTACACATACAAAGAGCTACACTTTTATTTAGAAACATTTCTCTGGAAAATTCATTAAGGGCAGTTATGGGGGGAAGGTGTGGAGTTAGGTTTCCATCTAAAGTGCTATTTCAGTTTATTAGACAATTTCGACACCTAAATAATGTTAATTAGAATTGAATATGTTGTTGAAATTCCGAGTTTGAAAAAAATCGGTTGACCAGAAGTGCGTGTATACTTTACCACTTTACTAAATGATCTTTTTTGCGGCTTTCTCAAAAATGGCTCCGACGATTTTCTTGACACTTCATATATCAACTACACATACAAAGAGCTACAATTTTTATTTAAAACATTTCTCTGGGAAAATCCATTTAAGGGCAGTTATGGGGGAGAAGCGAGGTTATGTTTTTCTCTTAAGTGCTATCATAGTTGATTATTCAATTCTATCATCCAAAGAAAATTAATTAGAAATAAATGGATGGCCAAAAATTCGAGTTTCAAAGAAATTAGTAAACCGGAAGTGCGCTTTTACTAAACAGCTTTTTCAGTTTACGACGAATTTCATTAAATTTGATACACAAACTATAAACATTTGTTAATTATAATAATGAGAACTGGAGTAAGAGAAAGTTGTGTGAGTGTTTCACACCAGATTGTTTTCTCTTTTTTTACTTTCTCTTATTGTTATAAAGAAATTATTTGGATCATGTCGAATTTCCGAAATTATCACCGGAAATGATGTTTTAAGACCCCATAATCCTGCGGCATTCAGGGGATATTGCACAATAGATCGTAGTAAAGGGGCGGTGCAATGCCCCCTCCCTTCAAAAAAAAAAGTCACCATAAACCTTCACGTTTGTTTGAAACCTTTTTCCGAAACAAATTTTTTCAGGGAAGTTTTGAAAGAGACGTTTTATAACGTTTACATTCTCCTTTGATAGAACATTGAAGACAATTTAGTATCTAGTAAATATTAGAAGTTTGAAGAAAATTAGTGTCAATGACAACCATGTATATTTTAGCAAGAAAATGTCCGTGTATCTGATTCTCGGCATATACTTTGAGACAAGTTTGGAATGTTGTAATTGGTCAGTGTGCAAGAGAGAAAGAAGGCGGAAGTTCAGGTTTAAAGTGAAATATTATTTGAAATCAAACCAAATTCAGTTGCATTTAAATCTTATTCATACGCCACACGATGATATGGAAAAGAATCTTCAGAGATGATTAAAATAATAATAACATTAATATCTCTATGTAATAGAAAAGATTTGCCCTGGGGGGATGGGGAGGAGCGCAGTACCGCCTTCAGTTGGTCAAAAGCTTGTTGTATATGCGTAAAAATGAACTGTATAAACATGTACTATTGGAATATTTATCCATGGTTGAACGCAGAATAGTGGCGTGTGGTTGGCAAACAGCCATAGGCCGGAATGTCCTTCAATATATCTCAAGCCCTTTATTATTAGCCTACTCTTTTAAAACAGATATGACGAACATAAGCTGGACAGGATGATTGGCGAATGTAAAGGCAAGTCATTCTATTAAATGATTCAACGACATTTCAGTTACTTTAATTGATATAATTTTTTATTTTATTTTTAGTTTATTACTCATTCTAGTTAAACTTGGATAATTTTGTACATATATCTAAATGAAGCCATGGCAAAAAAGAAAAAGAAAATGCACTTTACGATTTAATAGTAAGCACCATGTTGTGATAGTAAAATATAAATAATTTTTTTGTAGAATTCATTCAATAAAAATGCAGAAACCAGAAAAATATTAAGAATTATTTTTTATTGATAATCATCACTTGATATTTCTTCTAATGCTTCTAATCATCCTTCCACAGAATAAGTTACATCAGTTTAAAGGTAAGCCTAACTGACAAATCCTTAGACACCCCTAAGTCACAAATCCTTAGACACTTCTAACTCATATATCCTTAGACACTCCTAACTCACAGATCCTTAGACACTTCTAACTCACAAATCTTTTACACACTCCTAACTCACAAATCCTTTGACACTACCCCTAAAAACAATTTTTCCAGAAAAAGGATGGAACGCAAATTTTTAAAGAAAGTCGTTCTAACCATTTTGTGGGATATAACAAAAGACCAAAAATTTATTCTCTAAAGTCTCACTTGCGGTTAACCTTACTGCAATACACCTTAATATTATAAAGAGGGGTAGACTCGTGTATTGCACTAAACTTTTAGTGGAATAATGCTAATGTTGCAACACCCACAGATCTTCCAAAAAATCGATTTTCTTGTCTTAAGATGTAGCAAACAAAACTTATGTCTTTATGTGTATAATTAATAGGTGGAGTTCAAAGAAAATCGTTGAAGCAGTTTTCGAAAAAAAATTGGTGAAATAAAGGGAAATATCAAATAATAGAATCGCACTTTCTGTTGGTGATTTTTGACAAAAAAATTCGTATCAGTTGCACAAATGGCACACCTAAACTGAATATTTTGAGTTTCCATATTATTTCGATTTTGATATTTTGTTGAAATATATCTAAGTATTCATTTCTTCATATTCCGAAATACGATCATATTCTCGTATGATCAGATTACTTCCTCTTACAGCAATAATAGAAAGTTATAATAGAATAGATTATAATATAATAGAAACTGGTAAATTGTGATTGTTACAGTGCTAGAAATCGTGTCTTTTCCTTCAATCCGATAAACAGCAACTGTTCTTAGTCTAAAGTACCCCTACATTCAATATACCATAATTCTACCCTATATTATGACCTATAAATTGCAGTCCTTAATTTCAGGTTTGAACTAAATCCAACAATTTTCTTTAATTCTTAAAATGCTTGTCGCACATTCCTTAATGTACTTTACTTTTAAATCTACAGTTTTTTCCTAAAAATTGATCTGGTGAGACTAAGACGTCAAACTTTCTTCTGAAGTTGGTTTTTTTAAGGGAACAAAATATTCAATAAAAATTTCAAGTTTCAAGAAAAGTCACAAATCGCAGTTGTGAGAATTGTAACAATGGGGTGATTGTTACACAGTAGTTTTTTGTTTTAAGGAAGCAGTCAGTGGTGTAATAAATCTCGATTCATCCAAGGATGGTAGGCGTAATTGTTCATTTTTAAACTGTACACTACATTTTTAATGTTTAGGCTTCTTATTGAAGATTGCTGAAAGGACATATAGTGTAAGTATTCCCGGAGATAGTTATACAATATTGTTTAAACATTGCATACTATTGTAAAAAAAAATCTGATGTGAAACACTCACATAACTTTCTCTTACTCCAGTTCTGAAAATTATAATTGACAAATTTTATACTAAGTGTACCAAATTTAATGAAATTTGTCAAAAACTGAAAGAAACTATTCAGTAAAAGCGCACTTCCGGTTTACTGATTTCCTTCAAACTCGGAATTTTGGCCATCTATTTATTTCTAATTAATTTCATTTGGATGATAGAGTTGTATAATCAAGTATGATGCCACTTTAGAGGAAACTGTAACCCTACCCCCTCTCCTAAAGTGCCCTTAAATGAATTTTTCCAGAGAAATGTTTTATATAAAAGTTGTAGATCTTTGAATGTTTAGTTTATATGTGAAGTTTCAAGAAAATCGTTGGGCTATTTTTGAGAAAATCGCGAAAAAGTGAAAAAATCATTTAGTAAAGTGTTAAAACAAAAGCACTTTCGGTGATCCGATTTTCCTCAAACTCGGAATTTCAACAACATATTTAATTCTAATTAACATTATTTAAATGACCGAATTGTGCAATAAACTGAAATAGCACTTTAGTGGAAAACCTAACCCCACCCCTCCCCAAAAGTGCCCTTAAATGAATTTTCCCAGAGAAATGTTTCAAATAAAAGTTGTAGCTGTTGTTTGTGTAGTTGATATACCAAGATTAAAGAAAATCGTTGGAGCCATTTTTGAGAAAAACCCAAAAAAGTAAAAAAAAAGCTAGTAAGTGGTACTTCCGGTTGAGAAATTTTGACAGATAACGCACCAGTCAGATCGCATCGTGATGCCTAAACGGAATATCATGTTTCAGCTTTCTGCGGGTTTTTCGTTTTTAGAGCTATGCTGTTCACAACACAGACACACACACACAGACCATTTGCTAAAAACCACTTTTTTGACTCAGGGGACCTCAAAACGGATATTTCCGGTGAAAACTCAATATCGAAAATTTGACCGATTACAATACTTCCTCTTACCAGGAGTAAGAGAAAGTAAAAAAACAAAACAAAAAACAGTAATGTGCCCTTTATGTAAAAGACAATGCAATATCACACGTGATTGGAGAGACTTGCCAAAAATCTTTTGCTATCTCAATAACATGCAATTTTGGCTGATATAATGAAAATCTGGCATAAGTTCTGAAGATTTAAATAATAAAATTAGCACTAACTTAGATAACTTCAAATAAAATTAATTTGAGCTTTAGCCAAAAGTTACGGTTTTCTAAACGGCTAACTTTTTTCGTTTCTGTTTAAAAGCAGAAAGTAAACCATACTATGATGGACTTTGTCTAAACTTCCCATGCTATAAGTAGTCATCTACCTATCGAGTCATCAGATACTGTTCGAGAATTTTCAGTAATCAAACTGATGCCTACCCTTGCTTAAGATTGCTTAAAATTGATTTATTAATTGGATTATTCTTTCTTCTAGAAATTTGTAATACTCTTTAATAGGCTAATTTATTAAAAAAATCTACGAGATTTGTAGTTCCTTGCCGAAATCTTCTATCCCATGTATTGTTGATTCTTCATATGATGGAACTAGTAAATTCGCAACATAAAAGCTTGACTAGATAGTTTCATTAGGAACCGCATCAAGGCGACATTATTGAGCCCCTAAGTGCACATCAGTTATACATTACACTTTTTGTCACGAGTAGTACAATATATTGGCGAATAGGCTTCCACTTCGACCTATTCACATTCAAGCTATCTAACGGTACGGGAAATCGAATAAAAGTCAACCAACTGAGTGCTTAATGAGCAGTCACCAGATAAACCAGATAAAGCGTCAGTCACCACATTAATTTCAACCTTAAAAAGGTTTACCTCGCTAAGCACTCTAGCTCACCACAAGTTAGCGTTAGACCATGCAACTAATCATATCACTGTACAAGCGACTCACAATAACGGGCAACTCTACCATTCTACATTCATCACATTATCAACAATCATCACTTATCGCCTGGTCACTCTACCCGCTCTGTATATATTCTTCTCTCCTTACTCAGCAAATTTGTTCTAATATAAATTGTGAATAATGTGCCAGCGGTGTGTTTATCATGTATCATCAATACACCATCATACCCTGCAACCATTACACTCACATTCTTCAAGTTAAATTTAAGTAATCTTTTTCCTGCTAATTCTTTAAATTATTAAGGTCTTACATTTGTTTACATTGCATAGAAAGCCTGCTAAGATTATCTTCTCAATGTTCTTCGAAAATCTATCATAATGGATGGATGTTTATCAGTTGGTCTATCCTAAATTTTCTTTAATATAACTCTCGGTTTTGCATTCTTCTCAAAGCATTATTTCCACGTGCAGATCCTTATATTTAGCAATTTAGTTAATTTTTAATGAAGCCTTAATACCAACATTTCTCGTACTGACACTCGAACCCTTTCTCCATTTTTTGCCAATCACCTGGCATTGTCCTCTCAAGATACTGGACAACAAACCAAGTAGACTTCTAGGTCGAGAAAATCTAAGGGCAACGCTACTAGACTCGAATCTTGAACCTTCACTTAGTAATTCAGCACACCATCTCTGAGCTAGTCGAGTCCTTCTATTATTATTTATTTTTAAGGGATAAACCTGTTTTTTCGTCAGACTATTTTATTCTTTCTGTATTTTTTATTTTTTAGTTTATTTATTGTATAAGCAAAATCTAAATAATAAGTTAACAATAATTGCTATTGCTCACTGCTGATACTGTTGGCTTGAGGATCTTGAGTGGAGAAGCCATCCAGCGATGATGGCTTCTTAGTTGGCATTGTTAGTGCGAAGATTATCCCTAGGCCACTTCCTTTTCGGCCTCCTTGTTGTATATTATGGCAAGCTTAAGTTGGAGATGAGAGAATTGTTATGTTGTGATAGTGTTTCGTGAAACTTTTTGTATTTGGTTGTGATTGTGTCTGTCACGAATGGTATACTGAGGTCAGTGTCTAGTGTAAGCTTTGATACGGAGTATGTGCATCAGTAATATGTCGTAGAAGTTTAGATTGGAAAGCCTGCATTCCGTATAGGTTGGAATGTTTGGCAGAACCCCAAACTTCGCAACCTTACAGCCATATAGGTCGAATTATTGTTTTGTAAATCAGTATCATGTTGTAGAGGTTGTCGTTCAGTTTTCCGTCTACCAATCGTCGTAACTTTAGTGGAGTCCAAGATTGTAATAGTTTTCTCCAGAAGCGATGTGTCGAAGTAAACTGTTGTGCTTTGTGACGTTACGTCCGTTTACTTAGTGTGAATGTCATTGCGTAGATTTTAGACCGTTAATTTTGATTCTCCATTTGTTGCACCATTGTTGAATGTCGTCTAGATATCTTTGTAAGTGCTTACTGTATTTAAAACTATACAAACATTTTTGTAGTAGGTTAACCATAAAAAAAAATATATATACTCGTATATAATAAAAATCCTGCCTTTCTAAGTAAATTCAAATTACTATGTTTCTACCAAATATGGCTATCTTTGCCTTTTTAATCCTCCGATATTTATTTCTATAATATCAACCTGCCTCTCGAAAGTCTTCTACATCATTTTGCTTTTGCGTTCCTTAAAATTAACTTGTAGTTGGAAATGTTCCTTAGCTAAACGCATAATAGCCTTGTTGCAATAAGCATACTCACAGTTCAGAATTATATAAATAATTCATCACTTCCAAATAAATCAAAAAAGTGCCTTGGCAGTATTAAATATAAATTTCTTAGATAGAAATCTTGGCAGTAGGTATGCCGTACAAATTGGTCGCCTTTATTTCAGAGGTCATTTCTAGGGGATTTTGTGAAAATAGTTTAACCAATGGTGCAAATTAAAAAACTGGATGAAGAATAGAAGCTAATTTCATTTATTTTTTGGCCTGTTTTTTTTTTCTAACGCTTGTAGCACGAAAATATGTAATTGTGCTAATTAATTGCAGTATTAGTTCTAAGTATTATAGATCATTTATTGTGATGGATTTTGCTGGCTTTACTATTTATTTATTGATCAGAAAGGCAATCTCTATACACTAATTTATTAATTAATATATCTCGGATTTCTGCATTAATGAGAAGAAACTGCATCTTTCTCAAACTATCCTGAATTCGTGGACTTTGCTGAATTTTCCTAATAATTATTATGTCAACTTGAGTTTAACAATGAATTAAGTTTATAGAAAATATAAAAATACATTCATGAAAATACTCCATGTAAGGGACAGAATTTAGGAACAATATTTATATTGTTTTGTTGAGATATTTATTCACCATGAGTCGGACAAAAGATGAACAGCCTTGCGGATAAACATATGGTCTGCTTTAGTCCTTTACAACTGTCATCCCAAAATAGTTGAAATCGTTTTGATGTAAAAAAAAAATAAATATAATATATAAATAATGTTATAAATAAATTAATAAATAAAATATAAGAAATCACCTTCCAATTTTGCATAAACTCTTTGTTTTCATATCGTAAATTTGTACCTTATGCGTCTTATATCTCTCATATTGTCAATTATTTTGTTTCAACTCATATATTTATTTTACTTAAATAAATACTTTCGTTTCAAAACCATATTCAGAAATTTAGTTGCTTTATTTTCCACTGCAGTACATCTTTTAATATTTTTCCTGCCATGCTGTAACATCGGTGATGGTCAACTATAATCCTAATTACTATTACAAAATTATATCTTCAATGCAATATCAGAGTAACTCTCTCAGTGGAAATCAGAAATTAGAGTACACTAAAACAAAAAGTATAGTCAGATTTGATTAAAGAAACTGAGAAATAATTTGATTTAGCCTTGGTTCCTATTTAATTATAATGACAAAAATAAGATGAGATGGAGGACGAATCTAATTAGGAAAATCTGCTAGGTATAAAATTTTGCTTTACTCGTTATAAAATAAATTTGATTCATTTCGTGGGCTGCAAGAAGAATGAATTTGCTGGGATATTCGGCTTGTACATTAGGGAGCACATCTAGGTGTAGAGTGTAGAAAAACGATTTTCAAAGAGATACCAACATGAATTGATGCAATGGAAAATTATCACGAGGGGAATTGGAAGCATTCGGTTCTAATAATACCACAGATCGAACAGAAAATGACCATCAGCTTATGATACGATCCTAATGAGTACAAGGACTTAGTTACAAAAGTTGATTTTGCAACAGTTAATATTGCTAGAGCTCAAAGTACTAATAGAGGCTTAAATTGTAGATTGTAGATAGTTGTAGGGAATTATTGCACTACGACCTGAAAGATTTATTGTGCCCTCCGGAGAGTTCCCTGTGCAATGCCGTCCTCCAAGCAGTTTTTCTCTAACTACAGACAACACAACCATTACCGGACAGTGAGTTGTAGAGCTCCTAGGTAGAGAAAATCTAAAGGCAGCATGCTGCATTCGAACATGGGACCTCCGCGTTGCTAGTCCAGCGCGCTACCGTTGAGCTAATTCCTTCCTTCTCCCTTGGTTTACGCCAATTAACTAGGGACGGAGACCCTAGTTTGTGTACTGTATTTGTCCTTGTCTTTAAAGAGTAGATGTTTGTAGTATGAGTGTATTGTGTACTTTTCTGATGAAATGCATGGAGTACTGAGCTGTGGTAACCCGTGAAGTCGCTAAAAAACTATCAATACTGTTTTGGAACTTAAACATGCAATGGAATAAAACCAGCAAGTTTGTCAAGTTGGACTCAATAGTTAGTAGAGCAAACTCTACCATCGCGCCTCCAGGCGTTTCAACTTCACACTTCACTATTGTTACGCCAATGCAATGTCCAAAAATTTGAAGGCTCTAGAGAAGACGCCAGATAAAATTTTTAAGAGTGCTAAGATCATTCTTGAACGGTTCCACCAAGCTAGCTAATTCACCGTTCGAGTGGAGCAAGATTTTTAACTACCACATCGCTCTTAAAGCAATTTACATCAACGAACGCCACCATCACGCTGAAAACATTCTCTGTCATCGCTCAAAAGTTATAGAAGTTGATTTGGCAAGTTAATATTACTAGAACTTAAAGTACTAAATAGAAGCCTAAATAGTAATGGTTTAGTTTTGGTTAGTTTTGGTTAGGTTAGGTTAGCTAGGTTAGATTAAGTTAGGTTAACTTAGGTGAGGTTTGGTTAGGTTAGGTTAGGTTAGGTCACTCTCTATATTCTACAAATTTTTCTCTTCTCACAAAATTCGCGAATAGCAATTGTGGATACAATGTCAAGTGTGTGCTTTCCTCATTTTACCATTACTTCCTCGCGCCATTACAAACGCAAGGGTGACAAGCAATTCTTTTATTGAATAGCATTGATCATTTCATTCTTAAATTCAACAGTAAATCCAGATTGCTGGAATTTCACATATTTCAACGCAATATGCATCTAATTGGCTGTTGAAAAGGCAATGAAGATGTCCTAACAGTTTAGGACCAAAAGCAACCATATAAAGCTGAGACTTTCTGTGATTTATATTAGTAAATGCTCATTCAATATTTTATTATTCCAATTATTTTTTAAAATAAATATTCGGCTAATTTGCTCGGTACAATAAGGCATTAAAAGGTACATATAAGGTACATATAAGGTACATATAAGGTCATTAAGAAAAATATATATTGGTTAATGAAAAGAATCTATATAATTATTATCTACTCAACCAGTTCATTGTTTCTGAAATTATCTAATTAATTGTCCACACGTGCAACAATTTATTATTTTTTTCGAATTTATCATGGAATTCGGGCACCTGTTTAATCTATCCAAAATTACTATTATTGCACTGACCATATATATACTACTGATATCGCCATTAATTGCTTAACAATAATATTCCCTTGTTAAAACAATATTTATTCTCTAATAGATAATATTTATCTCATGAATAAACAAATTCTAATAATATTATGTAACACTTTCAATGCGTTAATGAATCTAAATAATAAACATTCTTATCTACAATATTATAGATATTTTTGTAATAGACACTTCAACGAGTGCAGTATTACAAGGATATTTCTGTTAAGAGGATTAGTCTGCAATAATTTTTTTTTCTTTTAACTTTTCTACATTTTTATTTTCAATTTAGATTTATAATGATGGTATAGAATATTTGCGTTGGTTAAGTTTTGTCATAAATTTCCTCCAATAAACTACTTTCCTTAAATTTTCTCTTACTTCAGAATTATCTCTATTAGTAACTAAGTTTAATTCGTGTTGATTATAATTCAAAGATCTCTCCAGCTGAGACTGAACATTCCAGAAGGTATACGTACTGACTAAAAACTAGAAAAAAATCACAGGCTAACTTGTGAAATATTTTGTCTCCTAATACTATTGTAACAGCAACCAAAGAGAGATCAGCAACCAAAGACAGTAAGAGAAGAGAAACAAACCTAAGCGCTCTCTCGAATTGAACTGTCTTCAACTGTATCGAACTGTCCTTTTTATAGACTGTCCGTCGCTATATTCATACAGTTTCTCCGACTCCAATTCGAGAGAGTGCTTGGGTTTTTTTCTCTTCTCTTACTGTCTTTGGTTGCTGTTAAATCGTGTTAGGTGGAGAGAATTTGTCTGGATGATGAAATGAGATAGACTTTGTTAACACTGCTTAACTAATATATTAATAAAGAGACACATACTACCTGGACTTTACAATAGAGAAATGTTTAAGGTAGAGTGAGTGATAAATGGGTAATGACACGTAGTGATTGGATGTATTGAACTGTCCTCAACTGTATCAAACTGTCCTTTTTATAGACTGTCCGTCGCTATATTTATACAGTTTCTCCCACTCCAATCCGAGAGAGTGCTTGTTTCTCTTCTCTTACTATCTTTGGTTGTTGATCTCTCTTTGGTTGCATTGCACTATTCTTTAATTATAAAACTCCTATTTTCTCGAAATTATAGTTCTTTTTATTTTTTAAATCCTAGTCACTACTAAGTTTTAGAAAGTTTCATTAGAGCTGACACACCATCACAAGGAAAAGTGGGAGCTACAATTAATACAGATCCTAGTAAAGTATGCCAGAACCAATGTCGAAGGGAGCCGCGGACATTCTTAACAATAAAATAAAATCATTTAGGAGGCTTTGTTCCTTATGAGCTCCAGCGCTAAGAGTTCAATGCACAAAATTCTCTTCAGTATATATCACTCAAATCATTCTCTGACAATATATTAATTATCTGGCCTATGTTTATTAATAACTTCTGCAACACTAAATCTATGCAGTTCAGCAGAATGGCATTAACATCTTTTTGTACCGAGAAGGAAAATATTATTTTTAGTGTACAAGAAGGAGGATAATTTATTAAATTTGATTAAGAAGCTTCTCTGGGCTCCTCAGATATACGAATAAATTTGGAAATTCTACTATAGTACAGGGAAGAACCATGGCACCCATAGAAACATTGACACGTGATCTAGCATAGAAATGCTAGAATTGGAAGCCGATAGTCGAATGTCAGTAACACTGCAAGTGAAAGTTGTGGTGAATGATAAACGAGGAACATATGGCAAGAAGAAGATGGTAATTAAATGAAACAATGGACGTTTGGCTAGGTTGGAGTTTATTTCAGATCTCTCACAAATCAAAAATTGACATAAATTCTTTATTTTACAACATTTATGTGAACGTTTCAATCAATTATTTTTACTTTCCTTATAACTTTAAATTGAATCTTGGCAGATTATCGAAGATCAGTTACCACTGGAAATAGGTTTTTAATTAAAAAAATCTGGTGTGAAAACTTCGCACGTCTTTTCTTACTTTTCTTAATATCTACAATTTTATTTAAATTTCAAATTTCGCTCATTTGTCCTGACATGAGGTAGAGGAACAAGTGCCACCCTACCTAACTACAGCAGGTACGAAATGATTACATTGTATAGCACACCAATAATATTGAATAAACCCAATGGAATTTTAGTATCTCATATTCCTCAGAGACAAACCTAATGGAATTTTAGTATCTCATATTCCTCAGAGACAAACCTAATGGAATTTTAGTATCTCATATTCCTCAGAGACAAACCTAATGGAATTTTAGTATCTCATATTCCTCAGAGACAAACCTAATGGAATTTTAGTATCTCATATTCCTCAGAGACAAACCTAATGGAATTTTAGTATCTCATATTCCTCAGAGACAAACCTAATGGAATTTTAGTATCTCATATTCCTCAGAGACAAACCTAATGGAATTTTAGTATCTCATATTCCTCAGAGACAAACCTAAAAATATTTATTTCAGAAAAATGTCGCAAATAAAACCGATAGGTTTATATATTTGTGCAGTTAGTATTCCAAGTTTAAACTATATTTTTTTTTCAAAATGTGGTTGAGTCTGTAATGCTGGATAACATCTATAATTTTATCCTTCTTAGCATTCTTTATTTTAAAAAAGCTATAAAATTGTTGGCTGGGGCCAAAGAAGAAACTTTTTATTTTTTAAAAAAGTTTATTCGACGTTTCGGACTCCTTTGGTATCCTTCCTCAGGAACTACAAAACAAAAATATGGATATCAAGAAAATTGTATGATAAAATTAAAACATATAACAATTAAACAATATTGGAAAGATATGATACCTGTTGAGGAAGAATGGAGAGTTAAATGTTTGAGGAGGTTATTGTTTGGTTGTTAGAGTAAGGTTTGTTTGCAAAGAAAACAGAGAGGGGAAATTTTTTCCAAGTTGGGAAATGTGAAAAGTGGTAGAAATGAAAAACAACTCAATTAATAATTATAAGAGAAATACATGAATATAAATAAACTAGAAAATGAGTGGAAAGTGTAGGAAGTTGGTATTTGTAATTCAATGGGAGGGACCTTTTTTTGAGGAAGCGGAAAATGTTGTTGTAAGAAGTGGTAATGACGTCCTTATCTTTTTTGTAGTTGGTAGAGTTAGGCTTGAGATTAATGTGGATGGATTCAGAAAGAAGTCGCTACAGGTGGTTGGAATGGGTGGTTAGGACAGAAGTATTTCGGAAATCAAAGGAATGGGCAAGGATGAGTGTATGTTTTTTGTGAGGGCTGTACTGTCAATTTTTTTATTAGCTATATTCTTTATTTTATTGCTTATGATCGGTTTCGGATTTTCAGCAATCGTCAGAGTAAGGTTTGCAATCAATTCCTATAAAGATATGACTTCAACTATAATGTTTATATCACAAACAAAACTGATTGATTCAACGACACTGGAAGTGTGAAGTTGAAGCGCTTGGAGGCACGATGGTAGAGCTTGTTCTACTAAGTATTGAGTACAGCTTTTGTATGGCAAATTTGCTAGTTTTATTCCATTACATGTTTAAGTTCAAAAACAGTGTTGATAGTATTTAAGCTTCTATTAGTACTTTTTAGCTCCAGCAATATTAACTGTTGCAAAATACTATAAACTGTTGCGTATTGATAGTATTTAAGTGTGTAAGCCCGCAAGGGGTATCTGTTGCATGCAGTTACTTAGGGAATAGCGACCTCACGGGTTGCCACAGCTCAATACTCCATGCATTTCATCAGAACAGTACACAATACATCTTCTCTTAAACTACATACATCTTCTCTTTAAAGACAAGGACAAACGCAGTACATAAACCCGTCCCTAGTTAATTAGCGTAAACCAAGGGAGAAGGAAGGAATTAGCTCAGTGGTAGCAACGCAGAGGTTCCGGGTTCGAATCCAGCATGTTGCCCTTAAATTTTCTCTTCCTAGGAGCCTCTACAACTCACTGTCCAATAAGAGGCAGTGTTGTCTGTAGCTAGAGAACACTGCATGGAAGCCGGCAGTGCACTGAGAAGGCTCCGGGGACCACAATACATCTTTCAAGTTGCATTGCAATAATCCCCTACAACAATCTACAATTTAAGCCTCTAGTACTTTGAGCTCTAGCAATATTAACTGTTGCAAAATCAACTTTTGTTACTTTTGTTATAAAGTCCTTGTACTTGTTAAGATTGTATCGTAAGCTTGATGATATGGTTGATTCCAGTTACGTTGAATCAACCAGTGTCATTTGTGATATAAACATATAGTTTTGGGGGGGGGCATCGACAGCATTGGTCATTAGCGCCTAAACATATAGTTAAAATCATCTCTCTACACAAATTAATTGCAAATCTTATTCTGAAAATGGATACAAATCCCAAACCGATCAGTATCAACAAAATGAAGCATGCTATGACGGATAAAATCCGTAGAGGATACCTTTTTTGGTTATTTTCAAGAAAATCTCTCCCCAAAAAAAATATTCATGCATTAAAAATATATTCTGTAAAATCGTACTTCTGGTTAACCAAATTTGGAATTCTACCAATTCGTCTAATGTATATTAAAGATATATAGCTGGCAGAACCCTTACAATGTACTAATGTGGTACTTTATAGAAATGCATAAAGTTACAATCCCCCCCCCCGAACTCAAGCCAATCAATTCTTCCGGAAAAATATTAGCAATAAAAGTGAAAATTATTTATGTGTGTAGATAGTATACGATGTTTAAATAAAATCCGTTGGAGCCCTTTTTCATGGAAAATTGGAAAAAACCAGTCATTAAAGCCGCGCTTTTGATTGATGGATTTAATATCCGAGACAACTAAATGTTGATTTAAATTTCAAATTTATCAACTTGAATTGTAATAATTTCATCAAGCGTTAAGAACTGTGAATATTTCACACCAGATTTTTGTTTTATATATGTGAATTATCTCTAAAATATTTGCATAATATTTTGAATATGAAATATTGCAGAATTTACTGGCACTGTTTAACATATTGAGGATAATGGCTACAGTTTCAGCGGAGAAAGAAACTGATGAGTCAAGTTGCACTAAGAATAGTCAAGGAAGTTTGTCTGTGTATGTGTGTGTATGTGTGTGTGTGTGTGTGTGTGTGTGTGTGTGTGTGTGTGTGTGTAAATATATTAAATGTTGGCCTCTAACCTTCTTGTTTTTTTTTTATTAATGTCACAAAACTTTTGCTTCAACAAAGAATAGTATAAATAAAATATGAACAAGTTTATGCAGGTTTTCACCGAGAAAACTTTTTATATTTCAGTTTCTTGATCACTTGCCTTCAAAAAGCAAATACATACATATATCTATAATCAAGATTTCATATATTCCACAGTTACGTTCTGTTTTATTAATTTTGAATCGAACAAGTTTAATATACTCGTATTTATGTGATTGATGAAATTTATTTTTGGTATCAACAGTGTTGAATGTGTTAATATTACACATTAAAGTTGAAGTCATAAAGAAATATTTAATTTATTTAGGGGATGTGGCATCCAGCATTACTGTGGAAGCTAAAGAAATGCCTACCAACAATCTATTACTTACTCATCAATTCTTATCTATCCGACCGCTACTTTCAGATTAGTTGCGGATCTGTTACCTCTGACTATTCGCTGGCATCGCGCCGGAGTTCCTCAGGGTAGTAAACTTAGTCAGCTTCTATATACTGTATTCACTTCAGATCTACCAACCTATACAAACACTCTTCTTTACACTTACGCTGACAACGCCACCCTTGCAACCAGCTCTGATCCCATAAATGCCTCCACTCTCTTACAGACTCATTTAAAGAAAATAGAATCTTGGGCCAAAAAATGGCGGATTAAACTCAACCCACAAAAATGTCAACAAATCTCCTTTACTCTGCGTAGTGCCTCGTGTCCTTCAGTAACCTTAAACTGAATTACCACTCTCTTCTGCAAACTTAGTTCGCTACCTTGGGGTGTACATCGACAAAAGACTAACATGGAATCCAAATACGAAACTAAAAAGACTGGAACTTAACAAACGGAATAAGTTACTTACTCAGACTAATATGAAGACGATCGAAACTACCTCTCGAGCACAAACGACTAATATACAACTTGTATACTCAAACCGATGTGGACTTACGTACTTGAACTGTAGGGTTCAACCAAGCGCTCAAATTCCCAGAAAATTCAGTTATTTCAGTCAAAAATTCTCCGTCAAATAGCAGATGCTCCATTCTATGTCTCTAACTCTACCCTTCCACAACGATCTCAAAATCCCATATGTAACTGAAGCCGTCAAAACTAAATATAAAAAATTCTATGACTATCTTACTCTCAACTCTAATCCTCTTGTTCAAAATCTCGCCTTCACAACTATACCAGACAATCCACCCCGTCGACTGAGCCGCTGTTGGCCCCGTGATCACCTCCAAGCAATAGGAAGTAATTCCTGTGAGAGTGTTACCGCTGGGTAGCTTATCTCCTCCAGCCAATCACGTCATTCATCATCACACACATCATATTCACACATTATATTTATTTATGTAGATTGTGAATCCCAAATAAAAGAAAACAAAAAAATTATTTAGGAGATTCTAAATACTAATATTTTACTACAATACAATCGAAAGCACACTTGTTTTGGGATAAATTCAACTTCTGCTCTCTGTGTTGATTTGCCTGTTACGCCATACCATTAAGCGCTGTCTCAACCTACAACCTATTTCTTTTAGCACCGGATATTTCTTTTAATATCCGGAGGGAATAATTTTGTATAATTTTTATATATTAGTACAAGATGTTTAATAATAGATTTGATATTTAAACTAAATTTGTATATAAACGATCCTTATTAAAACCCAGATTTTTTTTTTTTTTTAACATTGCTAAATAATGGTTTTTCATTAATTAAAATAATTGATTAGTAAAATATTTTATGTATTTTTTTTATAAAAGTGTTATCATTAAAAATGCAAGCCCTTGATTTATTTATTTTTTCCCCCCGTTGCATTATCATATTTCTGTTGCACTCATTGATAAGAAGTTTATAAAAAATATCATTTATCTTCAATTTTTTAAACCTTGTAATGTTTATTAGTAAAAAAAAAAAATGCTACTAATGTATTTCATATTTTGAATGTTTTGTTTAAATTTGGAAATAGTAATGAATGTCATCTGTCACCCAAGCAGTATTTTTTTTAATATATTACTAGATTCGACAAAACTGCGTACTAGTAGCAACAATAAATCTTAAAAATGATTCATAAAATAGGTTGATTACTCTTCTTGCATTTCCTGCACATGAGGATGTTTGATGACAGTGCAATCTTTAGTTTTTAATGCTAATTCTTTTCATGACAATATTTTTAAAAAAAAGAGCTGCTGCCTATAATGGATGAGTTGGATGGAGAGAACTAGGTTTGGTTTGATGAGTTAACAAGACTTCGTTAATACTCTAATATAATTACGAGTTTTTCTGACTGCCTGGACTTTACAGTAAAGTTGGTAGATTTAGAGTGGAAGGGGTAATGACACGTTGTGACTGGTGAACTATCTTCTGAACTAATTTGAACTATCTTTCCTCTGTGTCCCGTCGCTGTATTTATATAGTTTCTCCCACTCCAGCCCGAGAGAGTGCCAGGTATTTTGTTTCTCATTCTCTGCTCTCTTGGTTGCTGTTACACTGCCTGTCTTAGCTACTTTGGTGCATGCTGACCCGATTTGATTCTATAGAGATTCTATTTATATAACAACTATTTCCAATTTTCGGCACAAATTTGTCGAGTTTGAATTTGGAGATTTCTCTTAACTGATCTAGATATTTATTAATGTTACAGAGGGCATTGTGAGAGAAAAATGGGCTCATCTGTGCCCTCAATGAAGTCTATCTTCTGTTAGAAGAAAAATATGAGCCTTCTAAATCTCGTATCGGAATAGTATAAAGATAAAAGAAATAAGACTTGTCTTAAGTTGAGACGTCTTAAGGTAGTTGTTAGAAACCGACTTTTCGCCTATTTCACACTTCAGGGAATTTAATTACTGAACACTGTCAAAAAAAAAAAAAAACTAGTAGGAGAGGGGAGGAGCTTACTTTCCTCAAACTTGCATGTAGTGTCTTCAATTTCATGTATGGTCTTATATTGTGCTATGCCAGGATTTTTGTAATCTTCTCTGACACATCTTGCACTTATGGGAGAATAACCCGGTTTTCTTTCTTCTTTCCTCTGTTTCTATTGGATTCCATATACGAGGAGGCTGTTTGCCTCATTGATGAAAGTCGTTATTTCCCTATCCTTGCAGCCGTTTTGTTTCCAAACTTGCTGATGATTTGGGGGGGGGGGAACTCCTTGACTTGGCTATCCTGATGGCACGTTTGGTCAATTATTCTTCTGCATCAATTGTGAGCCTCCATGCATGGAAGCCACGCTTACTACCTGAGGCCATTTACACGGCAAGTCGGCCACGCCCTCTATCCTACTTTTTTCTATAGCTATTACACTATTCTTGCCAGTATTGATTTAGTATCAAGTCAACACTAACCCTAAAGAAGCCTATTAGATTATGGGTGACATGGAATTTATACAACCACTGTCATTATTTCTTAAACCCATGATTTAAGTGTTTTGTTTTGCAATGGCAATCGCCGCAAAAGCCTAAAAGATCAAAGAAAAGTGTAAATGATCTATAACAAGATCACATTGAGAATGCATAATTCGTTCACACTTTAGACCAAAATAGTGACCTTTTCTAGTGTTAAATGGAAAAATGATTTGCTAATAACAAATGATTATAGTCGATGCGCCAGGAAAAAAAAAAAATAGATGATTTAAATACCCAACTAGTCAGTAGAGAATTAGAGAATCAACGAGAGGTCCTATGCCGTGGGAAGAAAAAGGAATTTGATTAGTAAAATCGAAAAGGGCCATCTCTGTCACCAAAAAAACAATGGGTGTGAATATTTAGAAGTGTAGTAATAGATATGTAAGTCATTTTCTCAAAATCATCTGTATCTGCTCGGAAGAACTCAGATTCTAAAGCTTTATCCAAATTAGATTAAAAACGAAAGGAAAAAGTATTATTCGAATTTATTGCTAATTTTAATTTACTTTACATTAACGAATAATGAAAGAAAAGAATAAGATCTGCTTATAAAGGCTAAGAAATAATACAGTGCTCGATGACTTGATTGGTAGTCATCCAGTTATGCTACCACTAGCTGTTTTAAAAGGTCGCGAGGCCAAACGGCGCTTTAAGCGTCGTTGAGGATTCCAGGGAGGGAATATGAGGTGAGGGCTTGGGCTAAAGGATTAGAGGTTGTGATTAGGAGCTTATTGTGGAATCTGTTATAAAGGGTATTAGCCAGAGTGTTGACAAAAGGAATATTGATATCTGTGTGGAGGGTTAGGTTGGATACATAGAAAGGACTGTTAGTAATGTGGCGAAGGATTTTGGATTGGATGGTTTGGATGCCGTTCAGATTAGAACGCTTAGCAGTTCCAGCCCGTAAGTCCATATTGGTCTCAGTAAGGAGATGTAAAGGACTCTTTTGTTGGAGAGCGATAATTTTGACCATTTGCCAAGCAGATTGGAGAGAGTCTAAAACGTATTTTGACGTCGGAGCGTTTGAGCCGTGTGTGAGGGTTCCAGGTCAGTCTTTGTCCAAGAATAGTCCAAGGTTGCGCACATGGTCAGCAGGCGGAATAGGTATTCTATTGAGGTAAATTGGAGGAAGAGTTTTGCGATTTAGAGTAAACACTACATTAAGAGTAAACACTACAACTTAGTGTAGCAAAGATTGCACAATCTATTTCTTGATAAAGTTCAACAAGTGTATTTTAATTCAATTTTTTTTTAAGTGTTGATGATGATTTATCACTTTAGTTTTTTATATTTTTAAAATTTTTTTATTCAATTGTAATTAAAATGGACTGAACTTCTTCAATATGTTGCGTTGTTTACTGTCTGCAGTCTGTCGTGCCTGCGTCTGAGTATGGGCCAGGGACTGGATATTCAGAGCCAATGGCAAGTTTCCCAACATCTTTTATCAGAAATCCACGCATTTGAAAGATGTTGAAAAAGATTGGAAGAATTCACCTCGACAGAAAATATCGGAATAAGAAGGTTGTAATCCTATCCGATAGCAATTAAAGCACTGAGCTCATGTGTCATCAGTTCAAAAATGGTATGAGAATGCCTCGGCAAGCTGGGAATGTAATAATATAGTTACCCTAATGGAGTAGAAAGTAATGAGATGACACTAGCAAAGAAAGGCCCCCTTTATGGACCTGATACCCTCTGTGTGATAAGCGACCAGTCTCTTTGGCAAGAGCTAGAAGTGAGGAGGAAGTGAAATAAACTCAGATCTGGAAAAATATCCCAGGACTGAAGCTTGCGGTTCTAAGATCTGAAGCTTGCATCAGTCTGACTTTTTAAGTTGATTAGCTAGCTGACGGGTTTCCTCTCGGGGCATTATAGATTCACCCGGCACTGAAGAAGCTGGGTACATGCAGATTCTATGGAAGAGATAGAAGAGACTGCATTACACTTCTTATCGGGCTGCGACGCTATCACCTAGGGAAGATTTGGAGCTAAGTATTTACCAGGTATTGAAGAAAGATATATCCTCCTTTAGAACCTTCCCAGGGTTTCGATCCCCATGAGGGCAAAGTCGGTGTTGACCCAGCATCGTGAGAAAAAATGGGAAGCTACTTCGCGCCCTAGGTAGCGAAGGTCAGAACTAAATGGAAAGGAACTACGACGTGCTTACCACACATCCCCCAATATATCGCCGTCTGGAATGCTTTGGTCCTTTATGGACTGTAGCGCCATGAGGGGAGAACCTTCCCAGATTTCCGAAATCTGAATCTGGAAAAGATGCTCTGTTGTGAGTGACCTCACTCTGGTACCAGTGGCATAATGAAAACACACATCCTGGGTCATTGCACAATTAATCAATATGGAAATGATCTAATCTACAAAGAATAGTGATCCACCCATAGAGTTCCACAAAGAAGAGTTGGAAGAAAAAACACCCATTGATAAAAAAAATCTGGTGTGAAACACTCACACAACTTTCTCTTATTTCAATTCTCAAAATTATAATTGACAAATTTTATAGTTTGTGTACCAAATTTAATGAAATTCGTCGAAAACAGAAAAAAAAAATTGTTCAGTAAAAGCGCACTTCCGGTTTACTAATTTCTTTGAAACTCGGAATTTGGTATCCATTTATTCTAATTAATTTTCTTTGGATGATAGAATTGTATAATCAACTATGATAGCAGTTTAGAGAAAAACATAACCCCACCTCCCCTAAAAGTGCCTTAAATGAATTTTCCCAGAGAAATGTTTAAATAAAATGTTGTAGATTTTTGTATGTTAGGTTACGTTAGGAGTTCACGAAAATCGGCGGAAATTTTTTGGGAGAAAATTGCGAAAAAGTGGAAGTGCGTTATTTTACCTCTTATTTAGTAGTGTTAAAATAAACGCAGTTCCGGTAATCCGATTTTTCAAACACGGAATTCCAACAACATATCCAATTCTAATTAATTTTATTTAGATGACAGAACTGTCTAATAAACTGAAATAGCACTTTAGATGAAAACCTGACCCCTCCTTCCATCCCTCAAAACTGCCCTTAAATGAATTTTTCCCCAGAGAAACATTTCTAATAAAGTTGTAGCTCGTTGTATGTGTAGTTGATATATCAAGTTTTTAAGAAAAATCGTCGGAGCCATTTTTTAGAAAAACGCAAAAAAGTAAAAAAAAAAACAACTAGTAATGTGGTACTTCCGGTTGAGGAATTTTGACAGATAAGGTACAGTAGATCCCCCATGATGATACCTAAACGGAATAGCAAGTTTCAATTTTCTGCGGTTTTTCATTTTTGAGCTATGCTGTTCTCATACATAATCACACACAGACCATTTGCTAAAAACCACTTTTTTGGACTCAGGGGACCTCAAAACGGATATTTCCGGTGAAAACTCGATATCGAAAATTTGACACGATTATAATACTTCCTCTTAACTAGGAGTAAGAGAAAATAAAAAGACATATGGATCTACTGACCAAATAATGTGGTAGAAAATTGATAAAAATATCAAGTTTTAAGGGAATCGGTAAATCGAATGTACGACTTTGGATCCAACAGATTGTCCCAGTTTATGAGATTATTTTTAGAAAACGATTTTAATAATTTACCCAAAACTTGGTTTATATATTCAAACATAAAAACAAATTAATTGTAAATGAAATATTTTTTCAAAAAATTGGATTTGGGGATTCTGGGGAGCTAAAGTTAAGATTCACTCTAAAGACGTTACAGTTACAGTTCCACCGCCTAGTGGAAGTTAAGGGTACTATACATTTAGTAAAAATTCCTACTTTTAAGAAAATATGTCAATCAGAACTGTCAGAGTTACAGTGAGAGAAAGTTATGGAGTGTCTCTCGTCAGATATTTTTTTTTTTTTTTTACAATATGCTCCTTCAAACATTTTAAATTTATTTTCACAATTAAAATTAAAAATCTGTTTTAATATTTATTCTGGAACAATTTATAAGTGAACAGGAGAATAATATAAATTATCTAAAAGATATTAGATACTGGAGTAGTTTGTTGTTAGGCCTATTTGTCGTGTATATCTTGTACCAAGGATAAATGATAAGATATATATATATAATATTCAACCTTGTGCAGCTTCGTCAAGGCTGGACAATTATTTGTCGTCTAATTCAAACTATTCCATTCCATATATAATTCAATCAAAACTTTTTGATTTTATATGCGTAAATTCAATAAATTTCTAATTCAGGACAAATAATTTTTGCATATTCTCCACTTCTGAAAGAGCAACACAATTGATTTTACGGACAGATTATCACAATTGAATTTCACTGCAGATATATTACTTTAAACCTTTTGAATGCGACAAATGCTCTTTAGAAATTACTATAACTTGTGTCTTTTTCTCTGTGTGTGACCGCGCGAGCTTGTGTATGGGATATTTGCGTATATATACACTGTGTGTTGTGGTAAACATAAACAAAAAACAAAAAAATTTGGTGTGTAACACTCACACAACTTTCTCTTACTCCAGTTCTCAAAATTATAATTGACAAATTTTTGTAGTTTGTGTACCAAATTAATTCAAATACGACGAAAACTGAAAAAACTGTTCAGTAAAAGCCCACTTCTGGTTAACTAATTTTCTTGAAACTCTGAATTTTGGCCATCCATTTATTTCTATTTAATTTTGTTTGGATGATAGATTTGTATAATCAACTATGATCGCACTTAAGAGAAAAACATAACCCCACCCCTCCTCTAAAAGTGCCATTAAATGAATTTTCCTAGAGAAATGTTTTAAATAAAAGTTGTAGCTCTTTGTATGAGTAGTTAATATATCAAGTTTAAAGAAAATCGTCGCAGCCATTTTTGAGAAAATCGCGAAAAAGTGAAAAAATCATTTAGTAAAGTGGTAAAGTAAACGCACTTCCGGTTATCCGATTTTTATCAAACTCGGAATTTCAACAACATATTTAATTCTAATTAACATTATTTAGATGTTAGAATTGTTAATAAACTGAAATAGCACTTTAGATGAAAACCTAACCCCACCACTCCCCCATAAGTGCCCTTAATGAATTTTCCCAGAGAAATGTTTCAAATAAAAGTTGTAGCTCTTTGTATGTGTAGTTGATATACCAAGTTTGAAGAAAATCGTTGGAGCCATTTTTGAGAAAATCGCAAAAAAGTAAAAAAAACAATAAGTAAAGTGGTACTTCCGGTTGAGGAATTTTGACAGGTGACCCACTGTCAGATGCCATGGTGATACCTAGACGGAATATCAAGTTTCAACTTTCTACGGTTTTTCGTTTTTGAGCTATGCTGTTCACAACACACACACACACACAGACCAGTTGCTTTTTTGGCTCGGACCTCAAAACGGATATTTCCGGTGAAACTCGATATCGAAAATTTGGCCACGATTACAATACTTCCTCTTACTAGGAGTAAGAGAAAGTAAAATAAAAAAAAAAAAAACGATTGCTCCATTCGCTCTCGAGCTGTAACGACAGTTAAGAGGCTGAAGCTATTGGACGAAACGTCGGTTTCTAGCAAATCACTGACGTGGTCTCAACCCGGAAACTCGAATACTTTTCGAAAAACAGAAAGTTCGAATTTGAGATTCCGATGGGAGATCACACAATTTGATAAAAGTATTAAGAAAATTTAATTTTTTTTAATTAAACTGTTCGAAGCTGTTAAGTCAGACACTAAACATCAGAGACATTTTCCGTGATAGCCTGTTTCTTTTTCTGGTCATCGACCGCTTTCGGGCATTCGCCCATCATCAGGATGTTTTTGTCAAACAGTGTAATAGCATAGACTTGCACAAAGCAAATGCAGTTGGTACATTCTAGTATTTGTTTATCTGTATTTGCTCTGTGCAAGTCTATGTTATTACACTCAACAACACCCTGATGATGGGTGAACGGCCGAAACCAGTCGATGACCACAAAAAGAAGCAGGCTATCACGGAAAATGTCTTGATGCTTTCCAGCTCTGCGGAACCAACCACAACAACCAGACACTAAACTGTTTTGTGCACTTCTTGATATAAGCTTTTTGAAGTTTTATGTGCTACTTTTTGTTTGTTAACATTTTGATCTTCATTGAGATTTTCCTGTGGATTTCAGCGAATAAAGAAAAAAGGTAAATGAGGTAAAGACAATAATTTCATTTTGTAATCTTTCAAGTGTAGTGAGCTTGAGGAGGGGCAATTATGTATTTATTAATTAATTCTATATATTTTAGTATTTATTGCATTGATTAATTGATCACTTTTAGTTTAATGTCATGATTTTTTTAATAACTTAAATTTAAAAAATATAACCTAAAACAAAACCAAAAGATTTTAAACTTTTGCTGAGGCTGTGGGCCGCAATGAATCTGAGTAGGTATTTCTGTCACCAACGGTGATGAGGGTAGGCTTGTGACAGAAAATTAATAAGACCAATCACCAAGAACCGAACTAATTTACAGAAAATTAAATCAGCTTCACTCTCAGACAAGCAAATATTCTAAATTAACCCCACAAAATGTTTCTTCTTATCCTGTTTACTGACCCTAGACCCCAATCAAAGAAATACATATAGTTGTTGTGGTTGGTTCCGCAGAGCTGAAAAGAATCAGAAATATTTTCCATTATAGCCTGATTCTTTTTGTGGTTATGGACCAGTTTCGATCGTTTGCCTATCATCAGATTATTTTTGTCAAAATAGTGTGGCAACATAGACTTACACAGAGCAAATTTAGTGTGTATATAAACTAATTTAATTTAGAGTGTATCAACTAAATTTGCTCTGTGCAAGTCTATGTTATCACACTATTTTGACAAAAACATCCTGATGATGGAAACGCCCGAAACCAGTCGATGACCAAAAAAAAGAAGCAGGCTATCACGGAAAATATCTCTCGAATACATATAGATCCAAAGAGTAAGTCACCTCATAAGACATCATCGTACGATGACCTCGTAAGACCTCACAAGTCACAACATCTCATAAGACAATACCATTCAGTGTCGTTTACTTTTTTATATTCCAAACCGGACCGTATAGTCAAAAATATTGGATGCTTCCTTTACTTTCCACAGTTATATTAAATTCAAATATAATAAAGGCATCCACGGGGATTTGATCGGGTTCCTGCTGAATTTTTTAAACACCATTCTACTTTTTATTTAGATAAACTGATGGTATTATTTAATAAATATTGTGTTCGATTAGTTTCAGGAAAGCCAAGAAATCGAAGCCAATTCCTTCACCTGCATATCCCGCTTATCTGACATTAAAATAAACTCTAAACTCCATGGCTTCTTATAGGATTACAGTGAAATATCTCTAGAACAAAGGAGCTGACTTTCACATTCGTTAGTTAAAGCTTCCTTTACGCCATCTTCATCAGAGTATTTCCTGTAGAAGTTACCAATGAGGAAATTGAACATTTTAAGCTTCCATGTTGGGGCAGTTTTCAAAATTTTACATCTTCAAATTACATTCCTTTTTTTTTAGATCTCGAACCTCAGCCTAACAGTCCTGGACATTCACAATTCTATGATTTTATTTGTAGATTAAAGCTGGCTTTCATTCTTTCACTCACCAGTTAGTCACCTGGTTCTCACCACAAACTAACATAACTAATTTATTATTCTTTTAATCTGCCAAAACTGTCATCAGAATAATTGTTTTCGTATATTTGCGTGAAAAAAAAAAAACGAATCTGAAATCTTCTGGTAACCTGAAAAGTATTATTTCTAAAAAACTAAATGTATTCTTGAGATATTGTTAAATAAAAGTGAGATATCTACAACTTCTTAGTGAGTGTAAACTAGTTTAAGGGGGAAAACAAATCATTGGAATCATATTCGAGACAGGTGTGTAAAATCTGTTCAATAAAGTGATACTTCCGGTTAACCAGTTTTCCCGAAATCTTCATGTAGGATTCCACTTTAAATGAAATAAAAAGTTTGGAATTCTTGAGATTTGTAATTTTCCGTTTTCTAACTGATGCTCTTCATCTACCTACCATATACATACACATATATACGCATAATTACTAAAAATTACGTAGTTAAGGGGCTTATAGGTAATTGTATATTTCTATGAAATCTCTAATTCGAAAATCTGAGTGATCGTATTGCTTCCTCTTGATAAGAGAAAAAATGAAAGTATTCTTTCGTTTTTCAGTCATTTTACCCAGTTAATCTTTAATCATCACTGTTTCATTCAAAAATTTGATCCATTCGTAATAATTTTCTTACAACTGTAGTTGGTAAAAAATAATAGGAAATAAAATCATAGAGAAATGACATTCTTCATTACATAGATCTGGAATAATAGCAACCAATTACAATATGTTTTCTTGGGTAAATACATAATTTTCCATTTTTTTTAGTCTCAACGCCGATATTTGACTGCTTGGTGGATGGCTTTGCAGAGCACGTCACTTATCTATCTGGACACATGAATATTAGTATGATCACAGAGTAGTAGAACATCAGCCGACACATTTCAGTCACATAAGCGGAAATAGGGTCATTACCCCAGATCATACAATCAGTTTCATCACTGCTTTCAAATATCTAGTTCCGGTCACTGATTATAAATAAACTTTTTAACATTTATGATATTTTACAAAGAGAGAGATTTTCTTCAGTAAATCCCTAATATGGTCTTCCATAATTTTAAAAATATGATTTAATACTTTAACAATTGAATATAATTTAATATGAAAGTTTTCCTAGTGACCTTATTAGTTAGTATTTTTAAGGCAAATTGGACATTTTTTTCAATCATATTAATCGTAATTTCAATCACATTAAATCTCTTTCCTTCTTCTAACCAATTTATTAATTTATTTTAATCAAACAAAATTTTCCTTACCAATTTATATCATTTTTTCGAACAGCTTAAAAAGGCAAATACCTTAGGCAAAATTAAGCATCGTTTGTACCATTTGTTTCTTATTTTTCACATTGCATTCCATAACATTTCATTTCCCAATTTGAACAATTCCAACCACTTTTCAAATACTTTCTTTTACTGTGACTTTAATAAACTTACTTGCACATTTTGAACCATTTTCCTTATAATAAATTCTTCTTTTAACTATTTACTTACTTATTTTGAACCAATTTAAATCGCATGATCCTCTAATTAATTTCTTTTTTAAACGATTTAATTTTTCCAACAAAATTTGCCAATGGATTGATTATAAGTGGTCTATTGGCAAGAATTAATACATTCACCCTAGACATTTCCTATAGATGCCAGTGTAGATAAACGCTGCCCACAGAGAGGCATTTTGTTGATTACCCACTGTGAACGATATTAGCCAACGATCTCCTGGCTAAATTAACTGCCGAAAGCTTTCATTGCCTAGACTTTGCGGACGATCTGGCAATTATTGTGAGGGAGCGTTTCGCAGATACCGTTTCAGGACGTACACAAAGATCCCTAAATATTGTGTAAGACGGAAGGCCTCTCCATTAACTCCAACAAAACTAAAAATGGTTCCCTGCATAAAGAAGAGGAACCTACGAGGCAAGGAAAAAGCGGAGACTTAAGTAACAGCGGAGAATCCCCTTTGTCAGGAAGCCAAATATTTAGGAGTCAATTTTGACCATAGGCTGACATGGAATTGCCATTTAAATATTATTACAGAAAAGACCAAAAGCGCTCTTGGAAAAACTGGGAACTTAGCCCCAGAATGATCTGTGGATCTATACAAGTGTTTTTAGACCAATGGCGACCAACACTGGACAGAAACTGCGCTGCTGGGAGGGGTTGGAGCACTGAGTGGTGTTTAAAGACTCGCTTGCCTGAGCACAACAGTTGCCATGAAGATCATCTCCACTGGGGTCTTAGAGGTTCTTCCTCTACTCTATATTTACATCCAAGGGTAGCCAGAGTAATGGAGTTAGATTGCTAAAGGGCTTTGCAGAGCCCGTCAGCCGATAAACCCCCCTCCCTCTTCTAGGCCTACTGGATCATATAAAAAACTTTGCGACGAGCTGGAGGCGGACATAATTTTTTGGGCCTGCCTTCCGATATAGTGGCTTCTAAATAAAGATTCGACAAGCTCTTCAAACACTGAGGGGCCTGAGAGCATAGACCGCCAATATTAGGAGATTATTCTTTATGGTATAAGGACGGCTCCAGGGTGCGACATCTCGGTAAACCTAGGCAGGCTAGCCACAGTCTTCCAGGCAGAACTAGTTCCAATAATTATCTATGCCATTGAGATAAAAAGACGATTCATTAACTTCAGAGTCATCTCCCCAGGCAGCCAGGATGTTTTGTGGACCATTTTTTTAAGGAATTTTTTTTAAAGAACTACCTTATTGTTGCCTCTAGCTTATATAAATGGTGGACAACCGCTTATTGCTTTTATATTTCCCAGCTGTCGTTTGATGTAAATCTTTGAGAGTTGTTTTGTAAACACCTCATAATTATAATTAGGCAGATAGGTTAATTCCTGTTTGCAGATTATTGTGATTTCTTAATTATTTGTTTAGAATTCTTCGAATGTGGCATTTAGACTTCTTTAAAAATTGATTCCAAACTGGCTGAAGCCCTGAAATTGCCGCTTAATACAAGTGTGGGGAGGGGGCTAGACTCAACAGTAACAGGACTCCCAAAGACCATTTTTCCCAAGAAAATGGTTCTAAAAGATTTTTTTTATATACTAAAGATGTAAATTGGTACTAACTAATACTTATTAAGATGAATATCGAATCTTTTTTTGATGTCTAGTAAATATTGAAATTAGTCAAAAGACAAAAATAAAAAAATAAAATATATTAAAGTTCCTATATTAAATCTTAATAGTCTAAAATTTAAACCTATAATAAAATAAAGAAGGATATGTTAAAATTAGTTAGTGGGTATAGGAGTGACTGATGATGGTCAATCTCTAATAATAACTGACTATAAGAGTGTATTGGGCATGCGCAATATAAGGTTAGTCTGGCCCAGTTGGTGCCCAGCCAGATGACAGGCCGTGAAAATATCTCTTATAATAATTGGTTATGTTTCTTTGGATGGACAACAAATCCTGCACTAATCCTTTGCACATTTCTCCACTTCTTTATAATCTATCTAATTAAGAAATATATATATAAATAATTGTACTTGTTAATTATAAAAAACAGCATACAAAACATTAAGTGACATTTATCATGTTCAATAAGTTTTGTACGGAGCATTAACTATATAATAAGACACATTTCCTAGTATTTTGTCTATTGGCAGTGATCACCTGGCATATGGCAACTATCTCCCACCTTAATTCTGCACTTTCCTTTCACTACAACCCTTTCCAAATTAAATGATATAAAATATTTATTAATTTATTTATTATATCTCTAGGCGATGCCTATTTTACAGAAATATAAGTTATATTCTTAATATGGTTAATAGTAAATATTTACAGTTTATATAATAAAATACATTCACTCTATATACAAAATGGCTAATAACAATTTACTTTATAAGTTATTAAGAAACGATAAATAATTGAATACTAACAAGTAAAAACACATATAAAAGTGCATATACGAGTATATGAGATAATTAAAATTAAATAAAAATTTATTTATGGTATCCATAAAAATACCCTACCCTATGGCGCAATAGCCCATGAAGGGTTAAGGCTTGCCAAGATACGGCGATTTGAATAGGGGTGGCGTGTGGTAAGCATACCGCAGTTCCCACGCCGTTTAGTTCCGTCCTTCGCTACCTAGGGCGCAACTAACTGTAGCTTCCCATTTTTTATCACGATGCTTGGTCAACACCGACTTTGCCCTCACGGAAATCGAACCCGGAATTCTTGCGCGAAAGGCGAGTGTGCTAGCCACTAGCCCAACGCATGAGGACATCCATAAAAATGAACATGAGAAATAATTTAAGATATAGAAAACATTATTTTTTCTTTAATAGAGCTCAGGCCTTCATGGAACAAAATCAGTTTGTACGTAGCTAGCCTGCTAAATCTTTCGATTGGTGAAAAAAAAAAAATGGCGTAATTTGTCTGAGATTATTCGGATGTGACTGAGAGATTAATTACGGAAAGAAGTTGAAAAGAATTTATGATGCCGTAGAGGAATTTATGGAGAAATATAATATCTGAATTTTTTGTGCGGCATTCCAGCGTGGATATTTTAAAATTTTAATTATTTTTTTATTTTTACTTTTTATTATTTAATTATACCAAAAATCGCCAAAGATCTCACTTCTAATTATTTCTACGTAATCATTTTCTGCAGTCTCCCAGAGGTCATGTCTGATTTATGGTCCCTTTTAAATTGACCACTTTTAACTATAGCAGCCAATGCGCTCTACTTTAATTAGAAATGTTTGCCTTTATTAGCTTCTTTAAATGATCTCAATTTAAGAAAAACCATAAGACTTTTCAACTAATATTAAATCAGTTTAGATTAAAAATACACAATCCACTCTGTGTACAAAAATTATATTTTTTAATTAACAAAAAACAAAAACAACAAAAAATCACTATTTTGATACAACTGAATGCCTTATATAATGTTGGTTAAAATGGAAAAGTCGGTAAATATTTAATTTAAAGATTAACTAGCAACTAATACATGATTTCTACCTTTCTCTACCAAAACTTCTTAGTGACAAGTTTTCTACCGTCGCCATAACGACGGCGACATTATCACATCATTCTTAAAGCATTGCAGTTGATTATCATTGCAGATTAATGACTTTCACTGTTTCCTACATTAAAGGACTATACTTAAGTATATCTCCTGTGACTGCCGGAAATTAAGGATATATTTATAATTCTTTCATCAAGTCTTAAAAAATATAAACTATAAAAATACAAAATACATTTTAGAATACAATGTAACTTTATCAAATAATTGTACTGGTAAAATACCTTCTCTTTTTTTCACATTAAACCACACTTAAAAAAAAAGGAATAATCTGAGTTAGAAAGTGCACTGAAAAATGGAACAGACGGCAAACACTGCGCTAAAAACCATAGAACTAGAAAGGAACAATTACGCAAAGAAACAAGTTGTTGTTTTAAAGCAAAACATCGACTTCTAATGTCCGAATAATTTTTTTTATCTTTTAGCACTACGGCTCTTGAAGGACCTGGGCTTCCTCCACAATCTCTAACCATATTTCTCTATTCTCCGTTTTTATGCGCCAGCGCCTTACCTGCAAGGTTCTTAAATCCCTCTCCACATTATGAAGCCATCTTACTCGAGGCTTTCCTCGAAGGTCACTACCACCTGGATGTCCCTCTAAAGCTCGCTTAGGACCTCTCTTTCTCCATCCTTTGGACATGACATAATCTGCCTTTTTTTTATAAAGATCACTAAGTCCGCCTTAGAGAAACAGGTACTTAGTTCTTTATTGGTCCTACATCTCCATATTTCCCCTTCGTGAACGGGACCAAATATTCTCCTCAACACTTTTCGCTCCCATGTATTCAGCATCCTCTCTACCGTCCCCGTCATCATCCATGTCTCACTGGCATAAATCACTATTGGCCTAATGCAGGTAGTGGGCTTGGCTTTTCTAGACAATGCCCATGACTTTGGGCAAAGAAGTTACCAGCCAAATAATATGTGTTACCCGCAGCCAATCTACCAGCTCTGATCTCTTCGACGCAACCATTTCTCTCATTTAGTAGTATAGCACCTAAGTAATTAAAAGGTCCGCTAGGTCGAACATGCTGCCCGCTAAATTAACTGATCCCACCTTGCTGTTTTCTCTCCTGGATAATTTCATACCTTTTGCTTTTTCAATGTTGTGACATCTAGACTGAGTTTATTTGCTTCCTCTACAAATTTCCTAAAAGCGCCCTCTAAGCCACTCTGATCTTGCCAAAATAACATCATCTGCAGACGCCATGTAGTGCACCATTCTGTTATAAATTGATACTTTGGATTAATTTCTATACCTCTTAAAGCGGCATTAGGTTGAGAGATACAGGTTGAATAACACCGGCGATAGGAGGTCTCCTTGCCTCAACCTGCGACTAGTTGCGAAGTCTTCAGATGCTATTCCCTTATTCCCTTGGAAACGTATCCGACACCTTGGTCCTAACAGTCATTTTAACCAATCTAATTAGAGCTTACCTGGTACAATAAAATCCTTTAAAACTTCCAATTAGATTCATTTGATACATTTAACTTTACAATTATTGTAATTATCGTAAATATTCTTTTGTACCAATAAACTTTTAGGGTATCAATAGAACAGTTTCTATTGTTTTTAATTGAAAGCGGTCACTATTAAATAGGTATTAAGTTTTGTATATCCAGTGTGAATAGCGTCTAAATATATCATAAGAAATTAGCTTATTTTAATTCAGTTCCATTAAAAAAATAAAATAAAAAAGTAAACTATTTAGTTAAATAAGAGTTGAATAAATGAGTGAATATATTTAATTTATTTACGTAGAATTACCTAGTTATATTTAACACAATTAATACCTAATTATAAAATCTCTTCAGGTTTTCTTATAGCACAGTTATTAATTACACAATACTATTTTCAATTTTAATATCGTTAATGAAATAATGCATACAACTTGATAATATAGTGCGACATAGTATTGAATGAACCATTGTAATATAAAGCCAGCTAAATAATAATAGAGATATGTAGTATTCCCACTGGTAATATGGCTGATTCAGCATTATTATCAATTAAAGAAAAAAAAAATAAAAAAAGTTATAAGTTAATACAAATTCTTCTTCTTCTCTTTAACAATAATGTATACGTATGTATATTTAGATGTTTGTGTTAGCAACAATATTCTATAAACAATATGAAGCGGCAAAACAGTTGCATTAAAGAAAGGTTGAGTCCAAGGACGCTGCTCTAATATTTTATTAGAAGAAGATGGTGTCAGATTTTGCTTGCTTACGTCATCACGCTTTCTTTTTAGCGTTGTGAACAAAAATACGCCTATTCTATGAATTGTTAACACGTGCTTTTAATTCTTTATTTTTATTTTATTTTATTTTTTTAGTAGTAACATTCTGTTTATTTTACCTAAAAAACAGACATGCGTGTATTCAGACAGCCATCAGCAAACACCAACATAATCAGCAATCTCATACGGAAGCCCAATGCCGCTTCCCAGGTATCCTCGGTATCCAAAAGTCCTTGCGTATATTCAGCAGCAACAAAATAAAAGTTCAATCTCTTATCGTACAATAAAAAGACCCTGCAATAAAGGATGAATCAGTCCGATGACGACTTTGCTGACACAGAGCAATCTTCAAGTATTGAGTGAGAGAGAGAGATACACTTTATTTTTAAAAAACTAAGTGGGGCTGCTCAACTACGTTGAGTTGCAGAGAACACAGCGTATCAATCAATCAACAAGGACAAGACAAAAATAAAGTAAAATAAAAAAAACACACACATGTACACATTTTGAGCGAATAAAAGAAAACAAACGCACCTAACTCAACTTAAGCCTAATAAAAGATCATTTGTCACTATTAGTAAATATGGTTTTTAATAATCGTTAATGTGTCTGTAAGAATGAGTTCACTGAGCGACGTCAGTTTGCTCTGGTTAATACCGACCGTGTCAAAAAACTTTGCCGTTATGTTCGGTACAGTTCCTCTCGAACCAAATCAGAGTTCCTGGTCCTGGAACTCTATCACCTGCAGTTATTATTAATTATAAAATTGCTAAACTTTTTTTTTAAAATCTTGCAGATTTTTATTTAGTTGCTAGTAGTTACAGAGGTAGTGAGGTACAGTTGGTTAACAACCTTGGCTGGGAGTCATTTGATTGTATTTACATTGTAGTCCAACAAGGAATAAATCCTAAATAACATTTGAAATTATTGTCACAATTCCTTAGAATCTTTTAAAATTAATTTTTCCCTAAAAAATGTTTTATATGAAAGGGATATTTCCATATTTGTGTTTAAAGGTGAGCCTAACATTGCTGTTCCCCCGAGAATCCCATAAAGAACAATTTTCCCAGAAAAAATATTTCAAATAATAAGCATTTCGGGATCTGTTTGAATAGACAGCAATACGAGTTTAAGAAAATCATAGAAGCTATTTTCGAAAGAATTGCGAAAACCGGCAAAAAATTTAGTTTTTTAAAATCAAATATATAATTATGGGGGATGAGAACCATGATCTTATTTTGATTATCTAAGCATTTTCCAGTCAAATTAAACCTTTTTCGATTTAATAAAACCTTTTTCCATTTACAAATGAGATGTTTGTACGGCAATGGCCAGAGGAGGTTTTTAGAAAAAGAATTCTTTGTTGCTCTACGTTTCGGGTACCATTGGTGCCCTTCTTCAGGAGCTGTGTAAAATATATTGGAGAAAATACATTATTGTACAGTATAATAGTTACGAAAAAGTGCATAGATTTATAACAAAAAAAGAAAAAATTTAAATTAAAGAAATATTAACAGAAAAAATTATAAATCAGAAGTGACAGTAAATTAAATAAAATGATATTAACTTCTTGAGAAACAGGATAAGACAGTAGATTCGGTAACTTGTTACAGGAATTTTCAATGTGTTGGGATGATTGACATTTTAGAAGAAAAGTTCTTTTTCCATTCAAATTAAACCTTTTTTAACCAATTTATTTCCTATTTCTGAACAATTACTCTCCCGCAAAAATTCTTTTTTGAACTATATTGTTGCTTATTGTGAATAATTCGAACAATTTACCCACCAAAATATATGTTTTTTTGATCCAAATATTTCCTAATTTTGAACATTTTGGACACAATTGAGTACCATAATAACCATAACTATTTTATAACTAAAATGTGGTTTAAATTGTTCAAAATGAGGTGAAAAAAGTGACAGGCTGATTCAAATAAGTGTTATTGTACTCAATTGAGGTTCAAAGTGTTTAAAATTAGGAAATTTTTGGGTTAAAAAACGTTTATTTTGGTGGGGAGTGTTCAAATTATTCACACTAAGTAACAATTTGGTTCAGAAAAGATTAATGCGGATAAATTTGATTGGAAAATACTATACTTGGACACAATTATGGCTAAGGCAGATGTGGTGATGGCATTCCTGAAAGGGAGTCCTCTGTATCTCACTGACGGACCAGAAAAGGTCTGTGTAGGGAATAGCAGATAGCATCCTCGAAATCTCGGAGCATTTTGGACATCGAATAAATGCTGTAGAGGTGAATGACCTGCGAGAAAACTGAGTGGTTTCATAATTTACAAGAGAAGAAATATAGATATCAGGACGGCGGAAATGGAAACACAATGACCGCAAAGAACAAATGTTCCTTTGGATTTGGTCATATTCATCAGTCGAAAGAGAAGAGGTTGAGAAAATGAAAAGGGAAGAGATCAGAGAAAAGAGAAGAGAAAGATGGCTGGATTTCTTTTTGCTTACTTCCTTTGAAAATAGGCCATCTTATGATAATCTGGTAAGGAGGGACGGCCTGAGCAATGGAAGCCCTTATAGTAGGAGGAGACAGATTACTAAAAAGGATTGCGACCTTGAAAAAAAGGACTGTAAAGATAATGTACAGGAGTATCCTACCGGATCAGTGACATATGCTTCATCGATTTTGTTCTCTAAAGCCGTAAAAATCTCTTCAACGTTCTATCCTCTTGCTAATGAGTAGGTTTAGCAGAACAGTATTAACTGAACCCCTCCAAGTCCTTAGAAGTTGTCTCCAGATTGATTTTGAGGTAATAAGTTCATAAGGTATTTCCAGAAAAAAATGAAAATATTTTTCTTTTCAGATATAACGATCCCTGAGAGATTTCGGGGAATCGATCCCTGAGGGGAGGAGAGTAGCAACTTTGTTCTTTGGAAATTTTCGCTGCGAAGATTTAGTTTTGATAAGGAAATACAGGAAATATGTAAAAATCTCGTAGTACTAGTTCTGTTAAAGGAAGGACAATTTTTTTGGTTTGTGTGTAATAATGCCCTTTGGTGATAGGAGAGTGGTTCCTTCAGAATGATTGCAAATGGTTGCTTGAATTATTTGGACATGGCAAGTTTAATGGGAAATGGCACGACGACAAGGGACTTGTAAATGACTATCGTTGCCATTGTAGTGAACGTGTTACCGCAGAACTTATCATGCTTGAATGTTGCTTATACGAAAATATCAGGATGAGAACTTGGGCGAACATACGGTTCCATGAATCTTTACATAGTGATGCTCTTCCATTATTGTTAGAAAATAATTATGCACATGAAGCTCCAGCATCTTTCCAAAGGCGGCTTTAGTGAAGAAAATAGACAGGTAAATTAGGCAGAGTGATTGGTTTGTTTGAGGGTAATTTATTGTTTACAAGTGGGTTTGAATGTGGTTAGAATATTAGGTGATTTAGAAGTTTCCCTTGAAATATTGAGGTTGAGTACCGGGGAACTAGTTTTCACTTATACATAGATTTATCATGTAAATAGTTTGGGTATATTCCTACTCTTCTTTCTTATCTTACTTCTTCAGAGGCTATGTTTCCACGCGATGAAACAGGTATTTTTTCTATTACTATAACGTAACTCACGGGCATATAATGAGCGAAGCGTCAGAACTGCCCTGGGTGTGTAATAAAAAAATTCAAAAATAGGGGACTGGAAATTCTATCGCTAATGGTTTTTGGAGTTCCAGGATAAGGAAGTCTGGGTAAACGTAAAAAAAAAGAGATCTTCATGTTAAAAATCGAGTTGAATTATTTTTAAAGAATAAAAGTGCTAAAGTTGTTGACTTTTTGACTGTTGACTGTTAACAGTTAATTTCAATTTTGAAAAATTTAATGCTTAAGAATTAACTAATTTTTTTTTTTTTTTTTTAATAACGCTGTTAACCATCCATCATGATGGATGTAAATCTTTTGCTTATTTTCATTGAAAACGCCATTTAAATGTAGTACTTCTCAGACATGTTTCATAAATTGAAACTTCCCTCTAAAAGTAAAACATATAATGAATACTTAAGAAAAATTATATATTTATGTAATATGGCGATTAATAACTGCTAATTTTTTAATGCAACTCACAAACAAATGATATTGAACTTTATCGAATAATTCGCTAAATCAGAAATCAAAAGGTCTTTAGTTTTATTACAGTGAGTTTTGCTATTGAATATAAAGAAATTAATTCGCAGAATCTCTATGTTTCTATTGTAATATGCTGGGAAAAGACCTCAAGTGTTGCCAAACTTGGTAGATACATATTACGAATGCAATAACACTAACAGCTACTTCTTTGAATGCATAATATAAATACAATATGTTTAAATAATTTCTTTTTTATTTTCCTCAATTAAAATTATTAAACATTTTACTTTTTAATTTTTAAAACAGCTTTTTTAAACGATAGCTTATTTATCTATAGGATAAATCAATTTAGCACATAATTTTCAGTTGAGTTGAGTTTTCACTATAGATTTTAATAAAACTAACAAAAAGGCATTATGCACTATAACTATAAACATATATGTATTGACCTGGCGGATGTGAGATAAACTAAGGAATGGATTTGAGAAAAAGAAGCGATATATGAACACTTATAGGGGCGGGTTTAGCTTAGTGGTATCGCAATGGACTTGTAATGCAGAGAACCCGGGTAACAGTTCAGCAATGCTACTCTTAGATTTCCTCACCCTAGAAACTGACTGTCCGGTGTTGGACATTGTTTTCTGTAACGAGAGAACATAGACAATTGACCAAGAGTCCTGAGTAGGCTCCGGGCGCGCTAATAGCCTCAGATGTTGACGCACCTTAATTAAAAACCAAAAAGAAGGAATACTTTCAGTTAACACTATATTTTAAGCTATACTTAAGCTATTATTCTTGGCGAGCAGTAGGTTAACCCAAATCTTGGATTTTATAAACGGCTTCTTCAAAATAGTTGTGTAGTATATATCAAATTATCAAGGGGAGGGAACAAGTGGTTAGCGTACTGGACTCCCACGCGGAGGACCCGGGTTCAAGTCCAGCTGTGCTACCCATAGATTTTCTCTTCCTAGGAGCCTCTACAGCTCATTGTCCGGTGATGGACAGTGTTGTGTGTAGCGAGAGAACACTGTCTGGAAGCCGGCAGTGCACTGAGAAGTCTCTGGGCACCAATGACCATAAATGTTGACGCGCCCTAGGTTAAAAAAAAAATTATCAAAGAAGTCTCGAAAGAGCATACAAGGACGCATATTAAAAAAACGACGACTTCTATTAGTCGATATATTACGAGATTCCTGTAACATTATTAGGCAAGCAGATAAGGCAGTTGAGTGAGAGAATTAATTATGTAATTTCTGTCTTCACGTAGAAAACTGCCAACCACCCTGAAGAGTTTATTGTACTGATGGTAAAACATCGGATTATATCAAACATGGATACGGATTCAACCAGAAGACCGAGGTTTTCTGTTTGGCATGACAATAGTGGGGGAAGACAAAAGACAGCATCCTTTCTTGTCAGTGGACATACAAGCAAAGAATGATTGGGATGGGATTGCTAAAATGAATTTTTTTGCTGATAATTTCTTTTGAAATAAATGTGTATCAAGTGCTGTCATATCAAGAACTCACACCTACTTACTGTAATGTGATAACAAGAAGAAGTGATAACAAGAAGGAAAATATATAATTTTTAATTATAAAAAATTATAACTAGTGGTGCCAGCCAGACGCTATTATTCAGGTCAAGAGCCGCGGTCAGTGCACGGTCAAAGGGACCGCCAAGGACAGGAACCGCCAAAGACACACTGCTTTCAAAAGGGTCATTATACGGTCAGTATACAGAAGCCGCCTGGCCAATATACAAGGGTCAACAAATCACTCAAAATAAACAAACACCGACCACCTGGCTACAGTCTTTTGATAACTACCATCACCTGTTGCCACACCTGTTCACCGACCTATTCAAGAACTAGGGTCAACACACGGCAAGAGATGTTTTAGTGTACCCATAATTACACACTTGTCAATGTGTGAGTGATGGCAATATAACGTCTCTCCACACGAAGAGGAGGACTATTCTTCAGTATTTTATCAGCGTAACATCAAGATTCTACCAGTGGCATAATTCATACATCGGAGCGCGTCCCTATCTAAGTATTTAAACATATATTTATTTATCATCATTATAGTTGTGCATTCTAGTTACAATTTAAATCATTTTAAATTAATTGTAGTTTATCTTTTCAAACATTTAAATTATTGTTAAAATATATATATATCTATTTTCGTAAATTAGTAATTTATATTCCGAGTAACAACTCACTAAAAATCTCTAACTAACTCCCAACTATTCATCGCATCATAACCCTCACCAAGACATCTGAACCCATTACATTACTAATGAAACTTATATACTAATTTTTCAAAAAAAGGAATTTAATAAACAAGATGTACAATTAAAGGACGATAAAAATTAATAAAATAAATTTTAATATTCAAATTCATAAATTTTATTTATTTATTTAATATAACTCATTTAAATACATTGCCATAGCTGCATCAGCGCTATCTTTGCACCTGTGTCGACATGTTTCAATAAATTTACTTCTATTGTTTTATGAAAATAATTTCTACGTGGGTCTGGTTTTGTAGGTCACTATAAGGCGGGCTTCTTTATTGTTTGTTTTATTTTCTTATAGAACTAGCACAAATATTATTTAAACAAATTTTGACCGCATTTATTTATTTATTTTTTTCGTCTACTGCAATAAAGGGAAACATAAAGTTTCATTTAGGATTCTTACAAAATGATAATATTTGTAATGTAATATTTCTTATGTTAAATACTTTTCTTAATTGTATTTCACACACAGTTATAATTACATGAAACATTCGGTGAATATATCCAGACTTATAAGGGCGGATTCGGTAGGGTGGTCAAGAGCAAGCACATGTAACTGGGAGTTCTTCAGTTGTTCAAGATCCGCATACAACCGCTAAATTTATATTTGTTGGAAAGATATTAATAGTAAAATAGCGTTTTCCTTTATTCGGAAATAACCCACGAAAATTGGTAAAAAAAACAACAAAAAAACAGTCACTTTCCAGACTTTTAGTTGACTACATTAGTAAAGAGAAACGCAGTTTCAAGGTTATATACTTTATACTCGATCTAACAACGGTTGCCATCCCCATATAGGGTTGAGTAAAAAATCCATCAAGAAAAAATTTTATAGGACGTATGTTTCAGTGGCTCCAAAATTTATGGAGATAGATCTGTGATCAGAGATATTTTCCATAACCTGCTTCATTTTTTGGTGATCGACCGGTTTCAATAACAAAGACCCTCTTAAGTGTGAAAACTGACTCTTTGTTTTGTCCAAGTCTATCTTATCATACTGTTTTTCAAGATATCCTGATGATGGGCTAACGCCCAAAACCGGTCGATAGCATAAAATGAAGCAGGCTATTATGGAAAATATCTCTAATGCTGTCCAGCACAGCGGACCGAATTACAACAACATTTTATGTATTATTTAGAAACTTGATGTTTAAAAAGTCGTAAATATATATTGTTTAATGATTTTTAGATTTGTTCCAACATGCAGTTTCCAATTAGTCGTCAACCGATTTTGTTATTACGGAATGCACGCTTTCATGATCTGTGACTCGTTTTGTTTATTTGAATTTGATTATTTCTCAGAAGCTCTGAGGATCAAGCATGTATTTAATCAGTTATTAAAAATACACATTTATCAAATTATTATTATTTTTTTTTTTTTACTTATGGGACAGAAGGAAACTTCTCATGTGCCAGTCTTTCGATTCTTGGATCGGACCTTCATCAGGATTATATTTGTATCTTTAATGGACCAAACTGCATGGCCCATTGTAGTTATTCAAATGTGCAATGGCTAATAAAGATGAAATTAGTGTAATAATAAATCAATATATGTAATAGTTTACAGATAATGTTTAAAATTATTATTCAAATGTAAGATTATTTACAATTCATAAATATATTAACAAGTGCCATTTCAACTGGTTGTTTAATGTTATTGTTTCTTTGTGCAAACCCCGATGAAGGCCCAATCCAAGGGTTGTAACATTCGCATAGAGAAGTATCTTTCTGCCCTATTACCACCCCCCCAAACAATAATTTTAATAACTATAAAGGAAATGAAGGAAATAGGGCATATGAAATAAAAGTAAGTAAAGTAAAAGTAAAGTAATGCCTATTTTTTCAGGCGGGCTTAACGTCCAACTAGCAGATTAGGTGTCGTGGACGGGGGCGGAAGCACATACTTTACCATTAATATTTTTTAAACGAATATAAAATTAAGCAGCTACACGCTGGACTCGAACTGGGGCCCTCCCATTTTCAAGTCCATGCTCATAACCACCACACCAACACCCGTCCCAGGACATATGAAATATAAATATATAATAGAATTGCCAGTTGTGTTTGGGAAGTGGGATTTTGGAGAATTGTAATAATTTGTTATATATGAAATATACATATATATAGTTAAATACACATTTTAAGATAAATCGTATAGCTCAAATTAAATTGCCGATCAATTTGGTTCTGTCTATCAGGACAAACATTACGAAGATATCAGCGAATTGAAGATAAGAGCTGGGGAACTGGGATCAGCTGCAGATTAGCAGTAGTGACTTTGAAAAAAGAATCTTGAAAATCAATTATTGTTGGAATTCAACTAAATTTAATCAAAGGATTAAATAAAGAAGAGTTCTTTACTGTTTATTTAACAATCTATATCAATATCCTTCAAAATGACAACTTAGATTACAAAGTTAGATCTGGTATTGTATCCGTCATAGCATGCAAATTCCTTTTGTTTTTCATCCATCGTCAGAGCAAATTCACTAAGTTCCATAAAGAGTTAACTTCAACGCAAATGTTTCTGTTACACACACACTTGTAGGTTTGTTGGTTGTAATGTGCGGGAGGTTATAATGTTATGTTAATATGTGTCTGTTTAATGACAAAATGGAGCGGTCCATATCTAGGCCAATCTAGTGACTAGATTAGACACTAATGTCTAATCATAATTTATAATAATTATTCCATGTTGTCATTAAACACACACACATAGTAACAAAACTTTATAACCTCCCGCATATATATACAATCAACAAACCAACAATTGTGAGTGTAACAGAAACATTGCGTGGAAGTGAACTCTCTACTCAAACTTGATGTATTTGCTCTGACGATAGATGAAAATTCGAAATCGTTCAGGAATAAAAAAAATATTCATGATACGACGTATAAAATACCACATGCTATCCAGCATTGCAGACCCAGCCACATATTCGACAAAGTTAGATGTTAAAATTTGGCAAAGCTTCTGTTAGGCTGTTAAACAGTAGAAAGGTCGGTAACTTTCATGTTATTGTACAATGTTAAGTCATTTTACAAACTCTTCGACATTATCTAAATACAACACTATATTTGTAACCCTCCTTAAAGTTATGTAAGTATTAGTTATAATCCAATATCCTGAATGTATAAATATTTATACTATATAAAACTACCGTCTGAAATTGATTTGGCGATACGATATCACTGACCTTTCGCGTGTCTACTTCTGTTTAATGTAAATATTATAAAAAGATTTATATGAATTATAACGTCTATGATGTTACCTATGAAGTTTCTATTTGACCATTTTTATTTTACACACATTTTTTTAAAAACAAATCTGAACTGAACAGAAAGTTTAGCTACTCATAATCGAATTTTATTGCATTCATCAGCACAAGGAAATAAAGAGAAATTAAATTTGATGAGTTTATTATAGTATTTGGTGGAAATAAAAGTGAAGGATTAAAAACGAATTAATGAGATAATTAGGAGAAACGCACTTGAGACTCAATCAACATAAATAGGAAGTTAAATGTCGAAATTCATTGTCAAAATTATTATATCATGTGACGTCAATGGCTTTATTTGGAGATCTAACAAAAAACTGACAGTTGTGCGCATCTCATGTTTTCCTGTTAACATTTTTTTGTTTTTGTTTGATTAAAAATGAACTTTCAAATAATTCTTTTAAAATTTATTTAGACTAAAAAAGATTAACGACATTATTAATTTGCCACGGCAGTCCCAAATGCCAGTTTCCTTTTAGGATTCTACAATTAGTTTTGATCGTTCTGCCAATAATAATACTGTAAGAGGAAAGGGAACTGGGGCAGGTGTGTTTGGGCTTAGAACTAAACACTCGGACCCCATGGATATGTTTCCCAGCATCTCCCAGGCGGAAATTCACCCTATTGGAAGGTGTGTTCAGTTTAACCTCGATAGGGTATATCAGAATCAGAATATAGTTATCCTATCCGATGGTCAGGATGCCATTAAAGCTCTGAGCTCTTGTATTATGAGTTCTAAAATGGTATGGCTAAACTTAACGACCTAGGCAGAAGAAACAAAGTTACCTTATTCTGGATGCCGGGGCATGTCGACGGGGAAGGTAATGAAGTGGCCGACACCCTGGCAAAAGAAGGCGCTACATCTCCTCTCCTGGGGTCTGAGCCAGTTTGCGGGGTCAGCGATTACGTATTCTTGGAAGAAATCAAGAAAGAAAAGGTGGCGAAAAGAGCATGTCTCTGGAACACTCTCCCGGGACTGAGGCAGAAAAGGTCGAAGGCCTGCATCAGTCTGAGTAAAAACAAGATTCGTAATCTTACGGGATTTCTAAATGATTGTGGGTACATGCAGATTCTGTGGAGAAATGGAGGAAAACCTAATACATCTTCTCATCCGCTAGGACGCCGTCATCCAAAGAAGATTAACAGCCTGGGTTGTTCAGGTGGGGGAGGGGGAAATACTCATCCTAGAACCCTCCAAGATTTTGGGATTCCTTAGGGAGCTCAACTTGGTGAGGGTGCTGTAGATAAGCAAGCTCACCTACGGTACTAGAGCAGGGACAATAGATCACCTGATGGGAGTAAAAGAACCCTCAAAAAAAAAAGAGGAAAGGGATTGAGCGCAGTGGGAACGCGTTGGATTCTCATGCGATGGTCCCGAGTAGAGTTCAATGCACTTGGTAGTGTGTGAAATTACCTATCGAGTCTTGAAAACGAAATGAGAAGTAGAGGTAAACTTATGAAAACTTTCAACTGAATTTTCAACATTGTGAGACCTTTCGTACTAATTCCTCTGTGTAATGGGATCTGAACATTAAAGATTCATAGGATCTGAAGAGCGAAGAAGCAGACATTAAATGAATAAAACGTTAGTTACTCCCCACCTAGATCGGGCTCATGCCGGATCCATTGTGTTGAGTCTGTGAGACAGAATGGTTTTCTCTTTCAGCCTCTACAGCTAATTTAATTAACAATAATTAAAGTACTGTAAGGTAGAAGGATTTGGTGTTGTTCGTGATGAAAATGAAGACACAAAACTCAACTCACCCTCGCATGTTCTAATAGTCGATTAGTTAGTGTTATTAGGGCTTGGTGAACCTGCTCTGGCCTGATGCTCTGTTTTTGGCAGAGAGTGAATTGAGAGAGATAATTGCTGGTTACATGTAATTATAAATCTTGAATAAATCTTTGAAAGTGTGTTGTCAACCCACAGTAAACATTTGAATTTTGCCTGGCTGTTTGCTTCTTGTTAACTCTTCAGAATTGTTTTTGAGACTTGTTTACTCATTTAAGTTGATCTGGCGACTTGCTAAAACCTTCAGATTGGCAGCTCTTTATTCCCATTTCTATTAGCTCTTGATGGAAGCTAGACAGTCAAAAATGTGGACTCATCCGTACAAATAGATATCAGAATAAGTGCACGTGGAGGCGCAATATTAGTGCTTGCTATGGTTGATACTGACAACACTGAATCTAGCGCTTGTGTGGCAAAATTCTTCAACAAGGGCAATAAATCTGTATTGATATATCGAGCAGCAGTAATACTGCCAAAGTTAATAGTAGCTGAATATTCATGATTTTTCTCTACACAATGCACTTGGTAGTGTGTGAAATTACCTATCGAGTCTTGAAAACGAAATGAGAAGTAGAGGTAAACTTATGAAAACTTTCAACTGAATTTTCAACATTGTGAGACCTTTCGTACTAATTCTTCTGTGTAATGTGATCTGAACATTAAAGATTCATAGGATCTGAAGAGCGAAGAAGCAGACATTAAATGAATAAAACGTTAGTTACTCCCCACCTAGATGGGGCTCATGCCGGATCCATTGTGTTGAGTCTGTGAGACAGAGGAGGAAACACCCATCCATCTTATGACTGATTGCCTGGGTTGTGAGGAAATTAGGTTCAGAACCTTTAGTCGGAATAGAATGTCTGTGGAAGAGCTTAGGCTATTTCCGCTTAAGGTTATTGTCCGATTTATTCGGACTGCGGTGAATCTTAGATGGATTAGATCCGGGTCTGAGTTTTTGTTATAGACCCGGTTTGTTGTTGTTTTTCTTGGGGTAGCTATATGGCTCCAGTGAGGCTTTGAATAGCGTAGGGTTTCCCTCCCCACAGACAAATAATAATAATAATACTCCCCACCTAGGCCAGACTAGGGAGGGAAAGTTCGATTCATATAAATAGAGCGACAGCAGAACAGTTTCACGACAGTTTTTACAACAGTTCGTGCAACCTATCTACTACCTTCTACTGAGCCAGTCTGTCTCTTTATTATTCTCTCGCTACCTTAACTTCTATTTTACTGTGAAGCCACTGCAGTTCTTGTGTTTCTATTTACTAAACAGTGTTCAGCATATCATCTACTTTATTTCTAAACTCATTCCTAAATTCATTCTCCCTAACATCTCTCTCTCTCTCTCTCTATCTCACATCCACCATATCTTGAAGCAGATTTATCCACCCAAGCAAAATTTGGGGAAGTACCGCGGCTAATTTATAGAATTACTGATGAAATTCATTAAGAAAATCATTAGATATAAATTGATCTGCTAAAAATATTTTTTCTATCTATTTGTAAATAGTTTCTAACAGATCAACATGCGCGAAATCTTCTCAGTGTGACTTCCGATATGGGAGAAATTGGATTTCCTACAAAAACTTGAATATACATGTTTGTGTAATTAACTTTGAGCTGTTAAATTATGTTGTAATATATAATATATATGTGCCTTTTTTTATTAACATTAATATCTATAACAGTAATTATGAGACGCCTGAGTAATGTTGAGACGCCTTAAATTTAAAAAAATAAAAAAATATTTTACAATATCATAACTACTATGTTTATAAAATCAATTATTTATCTAGATTGAATGCAAAGCTCTTATGTTTTAACTTAAACTGGCACTGATGTCTACTCGTAGAATGTTTAGTTCAGACTGTTCATGTTTGAAAGTAGAATGCAGACTGTCTGAAAGAATGCCTTCTAATTGTTAGTTCAAATCTTTTCAAATAATGCTGGTATGTCTGGAGGGAGAGTATTGTCTTATTCTAAACGGTTTCTTGTCCCTTTGTCTCTTCAGTAGCATTGACCTAAATTATAGTACCTGACTCTTTTTCCTTCACTAAAATACACTATTTGAACTAGTTAAAATTCACAAGATTATTGCACTAAACTATTTTCAAAATTCTTATTTTCTTTCATTTCTTTCTTCCACTACACTAGGACCAAGTATTCGGTTATTATTCTCATAACCGCACATGCGACTTCAAAGGAATCCCCCCCTACCCACAGTTTTTAGCAATTTTGTCGAAAATGCCTTCAACAATTTTCTTCAAACTTCACACTCTTAACTACCCATATACACTCTAACTACCCATGTACACTCTAACTACCTCTAACTACACTCTAACTACCCACTAACTACACTCTAACTACCCCTAACTACACTCTAACTACCCCTAACTACACTCTAACTACCCACTAACTACCCCTAACTACACTCTAACTACCCGTATTTCAAATCTAGTCACAATAATTAGTTTTTCTTACCATGAAAGTGACTTATTTCTAAAAGATTATTACAACTTTTCACCCATGTCTAGAAAATTTTAACTTATTTTAAAAGCAATATGGGATTGATCTTATTCCAAAACAAATTGTTGAATAGATGTGTTCATGATCCGCAATGGAGAACAAACTAAAGATTGGATGGACTGAATGGACTGTCCCATTGTAATCTTGGTATAACAATCGATTTTCGGACATCTATCCATCATCATTATATTTACTGGGTATGCAAATTGAATATAATGGACCAAGATCAGCGTTTTATGAATGAGTAAGAAATGTTGTGACAGTTGACATTTTTCTCACATTTTACCAATTTAGGCGTGATGATTGATGAACATATTTATCGATCGGGTGAATCAGGTAAAGAGCTATAAATATGATGGCTATCTCAAAAAAAAAAAAACAAAAAAAAAAAGAATAATCAGTGGAAGCTATTTAGGGATCATCTGGAAATCAGAAACGAAGCTTTGGATAAAAAAAAAAATCTATTAAACCGGAAGTCATATTTTATATATATTTTTTTTTAATTTGTCGAGATTTTCTTAAAAATTATTTTTTTTTTTTGCATTTCTCATACTATCTACACCTTATAACAATATTTTTCTGGTGAACTTTTGTTGCGTGATTTTGCAATGCATTGCAATACATTTCTTCCAAAGTGTCATTTCAGTACAATGTAAAAATATAGTTTTATCAACTACATAATATTAAGATTGATTAAATAAATGAATACATTGAGAGTTGATTGAAAGTTTATTTTCAAGAGTTTGTTTTTAGAAATTTGCGAAGATATCTCTTTTAGATTTTTCGCATTAAACTTGACATTGGCAATAATTACAATAATGTGTGACATTCTGTATGTGTTACACATCAATTTTTTTATTTTTATTTTTTAAGTTTTTGCTGAAAATAATTCTATTACATAACTTTTAAGGCTGGAAACAGAAATATTTAAATAGGCGGTAGTATACTTTTTTTTTTTTTTTTTTTTTTTTTTTTTTTTTAGTTACTTCATAAACATGTCGAAATTATTTACGATCAACTTTTATTGGCATACTTTCGTCTAGATAGTTTTTTTGGTTAAGACGTAGTAATAACAAGTACCTCGACCCTGCCCTGAATACAGAACCACCACTCACATACTTGCCGGCACCTAAACTTGACCCAAAGTAGCAATAGAAACACAAATAAAATAAATAAAAAATATATATATATATATTTAAATAAATAAAAAACTCCAAAGAGATACTGCTATCAAAAGAGAACAGATAATTTCTCTCTCACTCTCTCTCTTACAAAGAGTATATTAGTATTAAGAAGGAGAAAGTGCAACTTTACCGTCCCCCACTCCACTGTGTTGATAATACAGAACAGTCTCCACCACCCCGCCAACCGCCAAGTCAACACATTAGTGTAGAGCAGTGTCAGCCAACTTCCCCCTCCTTTCTATATACACACATACATCCAACACCCCCCCTCTCGTCGTCTCGCAGCTGTTCGCACTTTTCTCCTCAGTTCAACTCGTTCTCTGTTACTGTGCGTTGCGTTCAGTTTATTATTCATATTTACTATTCTGGTTAATTAATTTATTTCTATTATAATTACTTAATCATTTAATTATCTTCTTTTTTTTTTTATTTATTTTGTTTGCAATCAAATCTATATAATCAGTTATAGTGTTTTAACTTTTTTTTTGTTTTTTAGTGTGCGGCTTTTATACTTTTGTTTTTCTTATACGCGAATAACTAACGAACAAGTGTGACTTTGACAGTTCATATCTTTATTTGTGTTTGGTAACTTTAATCGAGAAAAAAAAAACAAACAGTAAAAGTAGTATTAAACAGTTCGCAGTTCGGATATAATTGCAACAGTGTTCTCTCTTTTTTGGATTAACTTTTTACCCAACAACAAAGATTTGGATTTATTTACTTCCTGTTTGATTTACTTTACAAACAGCGGCCAAATATAAGGTCAGTCTCTTATCAATATCTTATTGTTGTTATTTATTTATTTATTTTTTTTGTTATTTAGGGAATTATTTGAACATTTCAATTGGAAGGAGTTATAGAAAAGCCACTCACAAATTTCATAAATAAATCCAGCAAATTTTCATTAAAAAAAAAAAAAATACGATAAACGAAAAAAAAGTTGCATTAAAATAAACAAATAATTAAGAAAAAATTGTTTTATATATATATATATATATATAAAAGGAAAACCTTAGTTGTTTACATCGTATAGTAAAACCTACCCATAGTAAACAGAACATGAATATATGAATGGTGGGAAAATGCCACTTGTTGCTTTTCAAACTCTATATAACTACCATATTTATTAAACAAATTATAATAGTTAAACCATATAAACACTGATTATTAGAAAAATATAATTTACAATTTAACAGACTGACTTTCTTTAAAAATAGTTATAGATTAAATTTGTTTAAACAAAAAAAAAAAAAAATTAATTTTTGTTAGAATAACGTGGCTATTATACAACTTTATTTATAACCTCAACACGTTGTTAAATCTAATTTAATCTCGTAATTTAAGATTAAACTTAAAATAAATAATAATAATTTAATTTTAGAAAAAATGAACATATATATATATATAAATTAAACTAATATAATCATTAATCAAATAGATTAATCATTAAAAAAAAGTAAAATCTTATAATCAACATAAAATTAGGTTCAATCAATAAAAAAAAAAAAACCCTTATCCATTTTTATATAAATTTTTTTTTATTAATATTAATCAAATTACTTATTCGGGGGTGGGGGGTATTGTAATTCTATGCAAAAAATTGAATTTTTTATTAATGAATATAGCAAACATTATATTATATTAATACAACATATAATTAATTTTATTATTTGCCCAGTTTTTTTAATAATACATTTTTCTAATATTAATATACATGAAAGAAAAAAATCCCAAACTAAGTCCCCCTGGTAATCGGAAGTATACACCAAAGGCAATACTCTTTAAGTTTTAACACGTCCGTGATTGAATTTAATAATAAAATAAGAGATTAAATTAAAGTTGTTTTTATTTTTATTTTATTTATTTTTTATTTTATTTTTATTTTATTTTACTTATTTTTTTAAATTTATTAATTGTCAATATTAAGAAATATTTAAAAATACTTTTAATATTTTATTTTTTTTTTTTTCAGAATCTAGTAGAATATTAAAAATCTAATAATTATTTATTTTTCCAAATATGTTACGTGGATTTTGGTAAAAATAATGTTTTTTATTTTTTATTTTCCAAAATCAGAGTGTAGATGGCTTGTTATCATGAGTTTACATTACAGCATACATTAACATACTTTGATTTTTTTATTATCTAATTTCCCTTTAATTTTATAAAAAATAATAATAATAATAATAATAAAAATCAGGATTATTATTAGAAACTATAAATATAATATCAGAATTATGAGAGCGGACAATCTTTTTTTTGTTTAATCATTATTCTAGGAAATAATTTTAAAAAAAATTTTTATTATCGCTTTAAATAATTTTTTTTACAAACTTTTATTTTTTTTATTGGAAGTATTTTTTAATTAAACAATACAGATCCTTAATTTAATTAAATTAAATTAAAAAAAAAAAACAAACAAAGAAAACATTGTTTTCTATTGCAAGTATAAAAAGGAGTAGGCTGTTGTATATTATCTATTTGAGTTTGGTGGGGTTTCGTCCCTGGGGTAAGACCTTGCAGTCATTGCCGGTTGTAATGTTATACAAGGTTTCCCTACCCACACGACAGATTCTGAAACATATTTTTATATTATACATAATATATTCACACGTAACTATACATAATTTTTATTATATACACCATCTTATAATAAATGATATTTAGCTTAAATATAAAATATATATATTAGCTAAACAAAAAAAAAAAATTTACTAAACATTTAGCAGAATTATATTATTGGCGTTTCGAAATGACTTTCACTGTTTCACCTCTCACTCTTAACTCTCTCTCTCTATCTACCATGTTTCCCACCCACCCACCCACTGTTTTGGCTCACTTTCGCTAAGATTCGTCATTTTGCTTTCACCTTTTTCTCGTGGTCACTAACCAGTGTCCTAGTTAGCTAAAAATTTAACACATTATAAAAATTAATTATGTTTATATACTTTATTTTATAGTAAGCTAATAAAAAAATAAATATAAATATTAAAAATATTACTGTTAAAAATTCATTAACATCGTAAATAAAAAATTTATTTGGATTCAATTAAATTATTAATTATAACAATTATTATTTATAAAAAAAAAAAAAATTAAAATTCATATAAATAATGAAAGAGGCGTTTTTTTTGTTTGTTTTTTTTTTATTATTATTATTATTTATTTATTTTGGTTTAATTTAAGGTCATTGGCGCCCGGAGCCTTTCAGTGCAACTGCCGGCCTCCGGACAGTGTTCTCTCGCTCAACAACAACTGTGTCCATTACCGAACAGCGAGCTGTAGAGGCTCCTAGAAAGAAAAAAAAGCTAAGGGTAGCAATGGACTCGAAGAACCCGGGACCTCCGCGTGGGAGTCCAACGCGCTAACCACTTAGCTAATCCCTCCCCTTTTTTAATTATTGAAAGGCAAAATTAACATTTATCATAAAGAAATAACTATTCATTCGACGCCCTACACTTCCAGATTACCCTTCGTCTGGGAATATGGGGAACTGTTCAGTTTACTATACATATTTTACATTAATTTTGCATAATTGCAGAAGTTAAGGAATCTTTTTCGTGAATGTTATAAATTAAACTGCTGTTAATCTGTCCAAGATTATTTTACATACATACAACTTGCTTACAATTGTTATACTTGGTTTAAACAATAACAACTTCATTATCGCTGCTACATTATCGCATCTACAAAAAGACATTTGATTGTTTTCACAAGAATTGATAGATAACATTTTTAAGAAATAAGATTTGTGAAAGAAGCTTTTCGGACATGAGAGAGAAATTTTTGTAGAATCAAAAATTTCGGTATATATAAAGAAGATATTTGAACGGTGGATACTTCGATTGAGTGAATTGAAGATTTCATTTTGCTAATTTTTTCGTATATATATATATAAGTAGGAAAATGATCTTGCTCGCCTCTTACACCTCTGTTAAAATTAAACATAATAATTACGAGCATTCAGAACTAGAGAATATTTGCCCTTCTCACTTCTCATTGTCCGATACGTTTTAGTTATGTGGGTCTTTTTTTTTCTCAAGATGTGACCAAACCGTGAACTATCCAAAGTCCCTTTCGGGTTCCGGGAAGAGTATACTGGTTACAGACTATAATAACACTACTCATCAACGGACAATCTTAAGGCAAGAAAAATCTAAGGAACCACTGCTGCTAGACTCTAACTCGAGATTACTTCGGCCCAATTCCAGCAAGCTATCATTGAGCTAATCCCCCGTTAATGTGCCCGCCATTCTTTAATTTGAAATATCATTTCCAATTTAATATCTTCATTATGACAATTTCAATTTCCCTTTCAACATTAATGTTTTTTACTGAGTAGTAACAGCCAAATCTAATGTGGTTTCGGATACTCATCCATCATCAGAGTAACGCTGTCAATACGTGTAGAGAGTTGACTTCACTTTCTGCGACAGAAACATACTTTAACTATCTCTAGTGGATGGGAAGTCAGTATTGTTCGGCTGGGATAACCGCAAGAGTCCTAAAGAAGTGTCTAGTCAAATTCCCTTTATGGGAAAACTCAACTTATTTATATAATTCAAATAACTGGTTTCGAAGTTGCAAAGCCTCATTTATTAAAGTATTTTAGCAATTTTCAATTTATCCTTTGGACAGATTTAGTCCAGTATAAGTAAAAAATTCTAGACAAAATAAATTAAAACTGTTGCAAATTTAAAATACGAAAAACTAATGGAGTTCAGGGTTTTATATTTAGAATCAATCTATGAGTGGCAATATTACTCGTACTTTTTTAAATGAATTCGTGATTGTAAAAAAAAGAAAAAAGGTCTTCTGTAATTTCTGATTAAAATTAAACAGTTTATGAATTGTTTTATTTATTAAAAACTATAAAAGCATTTTAATAAACATAATCGATCCTTGAATTTTCTAGATAAGACAAAAAAATGTTATTTACTTTATTATTTTTGAAGTAGGTATATAGATATTTATATAAGGTTATTTGCTATAATAGTGGAGATTATAAAAAATGAGATTATTGTATTGAATATTTTCTAAATGAAAAATGATGTTTCCCTAAATATTTCTAATTTTCTTATTCTTTAATGATGAATGTTTCTAGAGGAAGTATTATGCATCGTGGTATGATGTTGAAGATACTAGACTAAGATGGTCCAACATACAGCTTCTCTGAATCTATTTGTAGCCGCTCTGTATTAGCTCTGCGCATTCTTTACGCGTGCTTAAACATGACTATTATTATTATAAAAGAATTTAGGTAGCTACTTACAAAAAGTTTATTCACATTTTATTATTTAAAAAGTAATTACAATTTTTTATCGAATGCTGAGTATAATTTATTTTGTGATCTTGCCAAGACGAAAAACTTCAACTCCCTTTTCCATGGAGGCAACTAAACTAGTATTACAAGGATTTTGAAGAATAATTTCGTCAATTAGCTTTGAGGTTTTTTAATAAGAGCAAGCCTTATGAGAACGTATTTTACTTTATTTATTATTGTTTTTAATATTAGGTTTCCCACCCAGGAAATTCTTTTAGGGCTAAGAAAAGTGAGTTAAAAAAAAAAACAATTCTTATATGATGAAGGATCTTAAAGAATAATCTATGTTTCTATACACTACGCCAATTGTAATAGTTATTTTTTTGCTACTCTACTGTTCTGCATTCTATAAACAATTTTATTGAATATCTCACTAAGTTACAGTGCTAGCAATTATTTATATAGGATAATAAATGGCCAAATAATTAATTTACTATCTTTTACGTTTTTAATATTTTTTTTGTCTTAAGTTTGACTGATTTCCCTGATATTTTGAAATTCATTTTTTATTATCCTTAATTTCAACTGCCATCATTTATTCCACCAGTGCCCTAGTTTACAATATTGTAGTGTTTTCCAGCTGAACAGAAATCAAGCTTTTAAAGCTTTATCAAGAGCTTAAAAATGAAAATCTATTTTGTATAATTATTAAAGTATAAAACAAAATTTCCATTTTTTTACTTTTGCAATTTTTGAACTGTTGAAAAATAATAAATTATTTACACTTTATATTTTAAAACTATTTCTAAAATAAAAGACCTTCGACATTATTACGCGGGTCTTATTTTTAATTTTTATATATATATATATATATATAATATGTAAAAATGTTTGTGTATTTGTTTACGTGTAACCAAATTAAATACGCATAAATATACATAAAATATATGAAAAATCTTACATAGAAAATAGTATTTTATGGACTAATGTCGAAATAAATCTAAAAAAAGTACGTCATCTCGGTGTACAAATTTATCCTGACAACACACACTTTTTGTATATTTGTAGGAAACATATAGTAATAAGATCGGGGAAGAAATCTCTTGAATTATACGTTTTCTTTGACTACTATTCATTCTGTAATATTACTTGCATTTAATAATCTTTTGATTGGTTCGAAGTGTAAAAAGAAGGGTATGTTTGAGTTGCACTTAAATTCATTGAAAAGACATTCTGTTGAAATAAGGAAGAAATTGATGAAATATATATCTATAATACCGATACTTTTCCGATAATAAAGGATCATTATTAGTAGAATTTAATAATTAAATAATTTTTTTTTTAATTTATAAAATTCTAAATTATTTTTCTGAATTATTTAATTAGTCCTTAATTTTATCTTTCCCACACTGTTCTAAGAAGGCAGTGACAAATTATCGACATTTATTTTTTTTGCCAGAAATATATGATTTGACGTCTCTCCTCGCAATAAAATATTTTTTTAATGAAGGTTCTGTAAAGAATTCTGAAACTTCTGTTAATATGTCGTGAGATTATGCTATCTGGAGGGATGGTTTGATTCTCGACGGTGTGATAGTTTGCGTGTATGTACAACAATTTTATTCAAAAATGAGAAATAAAATATTCCGAAACTCAAACTGCTGATTACGTATTCATAGAGTAATCCAACAACAAAATAAACGTCAACCGAATGTGCGTCTCTAATGAAAAAAGTTTTTTTTTTTTTATAGGTTTTTCACGATTTCTAGAAAGTGAGTGCAAAAAATTTCTTTAGTCTTATTTAATAAGTAAACATATAAAAGTTTATCACCTTTAATTATAGCTTCTTGGGGAGGAGTGGGGAGAGATTTATTTTAGGGTGTTTCTAGAAGGAGCAGACGCATGGGTATTAATTATTAATCTACTGGAGGCAACTTAACTATTACTATAACTTTGAAAAATAGTTTCGTCAATAAGAGCAAACCTTATGAAAACGTATTTTACTTCATTTATTATTGTTTTTAATATTAGTTTCCCCACTAAACCCAGGATATTCTTAGCGCTAAGAAAAGTGATTTTGAGCGGCTTCAAAGATAGAAATAAAAGTCAAAAGACAGCCACTGTAGAGCCTAGTAAAGGACCTCTAGTCTCTAAACAAAGTATTGTAAGGCCTAGACAAAGTGTTGTGATAAATGATAAACGGTCGCAGGTTAGTGTTCCGAAGATGGTGTTTTGGTGGATGATCCATTTTTTAATGGGAGTTCCATACTTTAGGGTGACATATTGTCACTTTGCTTGCATTGATGCATTTCACTTATCCCTCAAATAATAATAATAATAATAATAATAATAATATATATTAAATTATTATCACATAATAACTAAGTAAACGGTTGATATGCGTAGAAGCACGAGCTAAGAGTGTGCTATACAATGTACAGTAACAGACGGAACAGTATGAAACTATATACTACATACATATATAATGTAAAACTCAATACATAGTAAAAGCTTCTGGAATTTTCAAGCACTTTATAACAAAAGTTGTTCTAATATACAAAGTTATTATATAACTTTGTATAAATAATGTTATAAATAAAATTCTTATTTATATTAAATGGCGATAAGAATTGTAGGGCATATTGAGTGAAATGATTGGTTCAGATAAGTTAACTGAACAACTGATTGAAAAAATACGGCTCTATTAAAATTATAGTTTAAGCAATATATGACGACAACTGGTACAAATTTATACATGAACTTTGTTTTATGTAGAGGAATAATTAATTCGCATAATAAATAGTGATCCGCATACTATTAAAATACTGTAGTTAGCCCACTCCTGCCCACTTATAATATTACTAACTTCATTAATTTTTTTTTTTTTTGTTGTAAACTGTTCAAAAAAAATAAAGACCACATGCATTTTAATATTTTTTCTGAGAAATCTTAATGCTATTGTATGTAGAAAGTAGATTTATGTCTTAGATTCCTTTATTCGGCATTGTTTATGGTCGAAACTTTGTATAATGATAGCGGGAAATGGTGATTGGGGATGTGTTAGAATAAAATAAAAAAAAAAGTATTACTAGCACTACTTACACTAATTATATTTTATCGCACTTTATGAGGAGAAAAAGTAGAAAAAGATTAGAATGGCTGAGCGAAAAGTGAAATGTTTGGGATGTAGAATAGTAGACGTTGGCTAATATACTCGTAGATACCTCAGCTTGTTGAGCGGTACAGATCTTTAGAACTCTTGCTTGTTGTAAACGTCGATTCAACAGAGCGGTTAGTTGGTGAAAACTCTAAAAATGCCTATAAAAAGGCTTTTCGCAGACAGTTAATTGCTTGTGGTAAGCAGATTTTTGGGTAACTCTTAAATATGGTTTGTTTTTAACTCTTCTAAATTTTGTTGCTTGATTCTTTGGCTTTTATACAGACTTTTTCACAGCTTCCATGGGGTAATCTTAGTTCTTAGGTAAGTCGGTAGGCATGACAGGCTTAATTGCAACATGCTTAATTATGGTAGGTGTAGTAAAATGCTAGCGACTTTAATGGAGGTTATGGCGAATTTCCGCAAACTTTGGTGGTATACTGTTTCCATTAAACTTTTCTAAGAAAAAATTTAGGCTATAAGATTTTAGACGATATTCTAATTGTGGACTTGAATTAGTAAAATTTATGGAGAATCATAAAAATAATTACTCAGTTATAAGAATGTTCAGAGTTACATAATAATTTATTTCAGGATTGATATTGCCTGTATCAGCAAACATGCTCTCTCTCATGAATCGTTTTTTTTTTTCGTTTAACGCAGCCTAATAATAAAGTGTAGCGTTCACTTGAAACAACTAAAGCTTTTTCACATTTATATTGTCACATATCTTCGATAATTAAGTTTAAAAACTCGTCAGAGGCGAATTACTTCGGAATTTGAATTATAATGAATTTATCAAAATCAATTCTGATTGCAAAAAACAAAAAAAAAAAAAGAAGTTGTTATAACCGATTATTTATTATTTTATTTTCTTTATATTAAAGAACAGTGAATAGTTTTAAAGGAAGTTGAAAGTGCCCACCATGGCATGGAATTTCACCAGCAAGATATTTGTGTATTTTTTTTTTTTTTTTTTTTACGCTCTTGACCATGAGAGCGGAAAGTACTTTCATTTTCAAAGGCAAACTTACTACAAGAATATTTCTATTCATTGAGGGCAAAAGAATTATTAACCAAATTATTATTATTATTTTGTCCATAAAAGATACCCCCCCTTTTTTTTTTTACTTTCTCCTAGTAAGAGGAAGTATTTCCATTGTGTGAAATATTCGAAATTGAGTTCTTACCGGAAATAAGTATGTTTTAATATCCCCCAGATTCTGCGCAAAAATTTTTTTTAGCGAATGATCTGTATTTGTTTGTGGTGTGTATATTAACAGAATATCTCAAAGACGAAAAATCGCAGGGAGCTCGAACTTTATTTCATGGAAATACTACCACCATATCTAACACGATAGTTTCGGGCAAAATTCATCCACAGGAAGTGCTTTTTTTACTGGATCGTTATTTTAATTTTTCGTGATTTTATAAAAAATGTCGCCAAGTCTTACTGTAATTTATATAGTACTAAATTGACAAAATTTCTACAAATTTGGAATGTTAACTAAAAATATATTGAATTTAATATTAATGGGAGGGATAGGCTGAACTATAATAAAACGGCACTTTGAGTAAAGCCTAATCTCCCACCTCCTCCAGAACCCTTCTGAAATTAAATGGGAATCTTACTGTCCTTTCAACATGATATCAATTATTGGCTAATTCCTAGAAAAACTCCCGCTAAAACAAATACTCTTTCTCTTGAACTCTAATTTAGTTGTAGAAAATAACACTCCATGATTCATCATATTTGAAGAACTACTCAGCTTTTTATACTATTTATCATCAAATTTCTCTACCAGCCTCAGATGTTGTCCTTTATTTATTTTTAAAATGCACAATGATAAAAGATTTACTTGAAGACTTGTACTTACACATTCACGATTTAAAAGAGAAGAAATCAACTCAATCTACTGCGATTGAGGTCATTCCCAAATCTTTCACCGCTCCACCTGGTGGTGTAAAGAGTGGCGAAGCGAGCCCTCCTCAGAACCTCTAGTGAGGGCGCCGGGGAATATGGGCTAGGCTCTAGGGAGCGGACATTCCTTTCTGCCTGTTCACTAACTAAGCATGAAAAGAGAGCAAGGCATTCGCCCTATTCGCCTATTCGCGAATAGTAAGCATGTCACGAAGTGGTATACAACGGGTCTAAGACCCTCGAGGGAACTGGAGCAGTGGTGTTTGGGCCTAGAACCAAACACTCGGAACCAGTGGATACGTTTCCCAGCATCTTCCAAGCAGAATTTCACGCTATTGGAAGGTGGTTCAGTTTAACCTCGATAGGAGATAGTTATCCTATCCGTCAGTCATGCTGCCATTAAAGCACTGAGCTCTTGTGCTATCAGTTCTAAAATGGTTTGGGAATGCCTAGTAAGCCTAACGACCTAAGCAGAAGAAATAAAGTTACCCTATTCTGGGTGCCAGGGCATGTCGGTGTGGAACGTGACAAAGTGGCCAGCACCATGGGAAAAGAAGGCGTTGCATCTCTTCTCTTGGGATCTGAGCCCATTTGCGAAGTCAGCGACCAGTTACTTTTAAAGAAATCAAGAAAGACGAGTTGGCGAAAAGAGCTCGTTTCTGGGACACTTTCTCCGGACTGAGGCAGCCCAAGGTCTGTCTGGGAGGTTATAACCAGGAAAGGTCGAAGGCCTGCATCAGTCTGAGTAAAAAGAAGATCCGGATTCTTAAGGGATTTCTTACGGAGCTCTGCACACTCAAGGGACACCTGAGTAAGCTGGGCCCAGAAAATGATGGCACATGCAAATTCTGTGGAGATCTGGAGGAAAATCCAATACATCTCCTCACCGTCCGCGACGCCGTTATCCGAAGAATACCCACCCTAGATCCCTCCAAGATTTTGGGATTCCTTAGGGAACTCAACTTGGAGAGGGTGTTGTAAATGAGCAAGCTCACTTGCATTAGCAAAGGGGGTGCAATAGATCATCACTGATGGTCGCAGTACATGAACCCTCAAAAAAAAAAATAAGTAAATAAACTCATACTAGATACTTTTTATAATGACTTGAATATCTTCATTCTTAAGGCCTCTGCCGCCATGTCTAGCGCCTTTGAGTGAAACTTACTATTGGGTTCGATTCCCTGGAAGGTTTCAATATGTATACCGGGCGAGCATCTCTGATGCTAAATTATGAACTCTTGGGTACTTCTTACAACAGAAACTGGACGTTTATTAATGATACAGAGACTGTTGTGAGATGGCATACAATGGGTCCATTTGAAGCCTAATTGCAATCTACCTTCTGTTGGATGGACGTGGAAGGAGAGAATTCCCCTTCCTATCAGAGAAAAACGAACTCTAATTTAAGAAATTAAACAGAACTTCATCGTCAGATTTAACCCTTTAGTAAGTTTCATCCCCTTCCCAATCTATATCCCTAATAGACAATTTAAACGCATTAGATCCTAGCCAACGTGAATCCTGTTAATGATAGTGATAATAACAATAATAATAATGCGTAATATCGTTGAGTAGGAGTTCTGGGACTCAACTGTTTGTTATTTGTAACTGTATCTATATATATGGTCTTTAGTGTCGTTGTAAATAAATTAAATAAAAACAATGAAAATATCAGTGATTTTTGTTTTTGTTTTTTGTGGCCATCGATCGGATTCAGGCATTCGCCATCTTCAAGAGCCTTGATAAATAGCGTGATGTCACAGACTTGTGACTGGGCAAAATCAGTTTATACACTGCAGTTTAGAGGATAAACTGCTTATCAATACATCCTGATGACGAGCGAACGCTCGAACTCAGTCGAAAAACTATCACAGAAAAAAATCACTGATATTTTCAGCTCTGCGGACCCAACTACCAGAAGAAAAATATATATGATTTATTAAATGCACATTCTACAATGCCTGAATCCGATCAGAAAAAAATGCATTTATTTATTTACTAAATAAACATGAATAGATCTACAGAAAGAAATATATCAGTCCTTGTACCTAATATATATTTATCTTTTATTTGTTCTGCCACATGTTGATATTATATAACATTATTCCCCGTATTGCAATGCGAGGTATGTATATGAGTATCTATTTATTGTAAAAGAAAAAAAAAAAAAAAAAAATAGAGTAAATGCTGACACAAGTGGAATTCATATCAAAATATTATGAAATCAGTGAAAATAATGAGGGCATGCACTATTTTGAAGGCTGTATGTATTCCTGGTGATCCAGGTAAAAATCTAGGAAGTAAATATTGCCTCTAACTTCAAGGTTAAATATCTGAATGGAATAAATATTTTTTGTACACAACAGTATTAAATTATTAAATAATAAATTATAATTCTTCAAGTTATTACATTTTATTTATAATTGTTATAATTTTTTTTTTCTTTATTGTTATAAAGGGACAATGCCCACAACTATAGAAACAATAACTTTTGCGCTTTGAAATTATATGTCTAAGGCATTGTTAAAGTCACTTTTATTGGTATAAAAAAAACCACGTAGCTAATGCAAAGCCTATTTGCAAAGGAAAACTTTGTATATTCATTAGAAAAGTTTATTTGATTTGTTCATATTTGTTGAGCGATGATGCAAATTTAATTAATGGTGGGGATATGTTAATGATTGTTAAAAAAAAGATAGACTAATTAACGTAGTTAACTTACAATGTAAATTTAGCAAGTTTTACTAAATAATGGGGATAAGTAAAAGTAGAGTGAGAGAGAGAATGACAGTAATGAACGATAGCGTTGACGGAAGTTAAATTCTTGATACTCTGCTGGTTAGAACTTTTCTGGTTCTTTGTCCCTTTACTTCGTGAAAATTTTGTTTATAGACCTCTTGAAGCTGTTTCAAGAACTTATCATTTCAAAGATTCTTTTGCTTGTTGGTTTGAGACTTCTATTTGATAACAAAAACTCACCCTCCTTGTGTACATAATCGTTGATAAAATTGGGCGGAGTTTATAGCTTAATTTGGCAGTCAAATCGAGCGCTGCAATCGCATGTCAGATGCGCAGTACATAGTATCGGTTGCTCTGTTGTATTGTGCGAATGGGAGGAAGATTATTTGCATTACATAAAGGGCGATTACTTTTTGTTACAGAGCTCTTTATATTTTTCGTTTACATTTTGTCATGTTTTTCATTCTAATTAGAAAGATTTAGTGTAAAACTCTTACACCACTTTCTTTTACTACTATAATAAATCCAATTATAAAATTGACAAAAATTTTCTTTAAACTCGGATAAGTGTAGGTATTTATCTACCCAAGGCATATAATAGTTGAAATGATGACATTGTAATCTAGAAGGGACAAACCTCACAGTGGAAATTTAACGTTGCAGTTTCGTTTAATACCCACGAATTAATTTTCTGTAAACAATGTATGTATACCGAAAACTACAATGAATGTATTTTCTCAATAACTCAATTTCGAAAATTTTGACACGATCGCAATACTTACTCTTACAAGAATAAGAGAAAGTAAAAAAAAAAATATTATAACGAAGTACATGCTATCTATATTTTGAAATAAATCATAGGTTACAAATAATCATTATATAAAATCCATCTATCGAAGGTTTTTTACTCTTTAATTCTATTGTATTGGAGTGGTAATAGACATTTTACAGACGCTCTAAATATCAGTTATAGAGATATATCAGCTAATGTTATTTTCTTATAGTTATGTTAGATGAGAAAATGTTGCATTCGGGTCAGATTTTCAAGTTATGCTATATCTTTGTGTGAGTGTGGGCCTACGTGTATGTGTGTGTGTTTTATTAGAATAACCAGAATCTGAAAATTGTAGAAAGTTCAGACTTAGATTATATTAGGTGCTTTCAAGTGACTCGACAATAAACTTTTGGTCAAAACTGATTGTGATAGATGTCAGAAGAGAGTTGTTTAGAAATTATGAAGAAGAAATAAACATTGATATAATAAATAGAAACACAAATGCTGCAAGGACCTTTACACTGTTGAATGAATTTGAAAATAAGATAGCGAGAGAATAATTAAGAGAGAGAGAGAGAGAGACAGACTGGCTGAATATTAGAAACTAAGAAGAATGATGTTGACTGACTGGTGTCGATTACTGTTGTAAAACTGTTCCTCCGTAGGGCTAGCTCACCTCAATTTATATGGAATTCTCCCTCCATAATTTGGGCCTAAGTAGGGAGTAATTAATGATACGGATCCTTGGTACTTAGAATCCTCACGAATATAAAAGTATTTGTTGACCGTTGATGAATTATATTATGAAGAAATTTGGAGAGGATCGGTCAAGAAAGAACATTCACTTATGCCAACGTTTCGACAAAGATTCCTGTCTTTATCAAGGCTTTAATATATAGATAATCGTAGAGATATGGAGAAAGAATTTTTAAAACATACGTACACATTTTGTTACATCGCAGAAACATAAAAAAAGAAAATTAAAAGTTATTAGTAACTTTTATGTGTGTATGTTTTAAAAAATTCTTTCATCACATCTCCACGATATTGTTTTATGTTATTAAAGTGTTGATAAAAACAGGGAACTCTGTCAAAACGTTGGCATATAATTGATGTTTCTTTCTTGATCGATCCTTGACAAATTTCTTCATAACATAATCCTCACGAATCTTAATGATACGAATGCTTTGGAAATGAAATACCCGTTTACGATCAACAACTTTTATTTGAAACATTTATCTGAGAAAAATTCATTTGAGGACTAATTCAGGTTATGCTATTTCTGAATTGTTATTTAAGTGTAAGGGACGTCGTGGTTCTTTCTCAACTTACACAGTGAAAGCGAATAAAATCTGACCAATAGATCTATTTACAATACCTGTATTTTAAAATAGAAATATAACATATTCACGTATGATCCTAAAAGTGATGAAATAAAAATATTTATAATAAATTATTTTCTTAACTCGATAGAAAGATGGCAGATAATTATATTTATTTATTTGTAGTAGATAATTTTTGAGAGGTAGATAATTATTGTAATAAAAAAAAAAAAAATGAATCGTATATCGGACACTGGCACCAAAGTTTTTCCTACACATTGTACAGATATAATGTAGACTGCCGCCAACGCAGGACTGTATCTGTTGTGGGTAGATGTTGAATTTAAACATACGTAATTATGATTGAATAGCAGAATTACCGTATTTAAAATAAAATGTGGAACTAACCGTTCAAGGACACTTCTTTTTTTTTTATTACTGTTCTAGAAAAAAAAGTATAGCTATTTTTTCAAATTTTCGAAATGAGATTTCACGGAATACATATTTTGAGGTCACTT
>JAAEAF010005410.1:67293-118283 GCA_011037195.1 Triatoma infestans | reverse complement strand
AAGGATGAAGTAGAGTGTAAAATGAAGTAGAGTGTAAAAGGGAGGACGCTCTTGAGCTTCCAGAGCAGCCTAGTGTGCCATACTCGATCGAAGGCTTGCTTCACATCGAGGAAGGCTCCCGAGCAGCATTCTTTCCGTTCAGGAGAGAATGGTGTCCACAACGCGATGGCATTGTTGGATGGTTGAGTGCTGTTTTCTGAACCCAAACTGGTGTTCAGGGATAACTTTAGGGTTTTCAAGTAGAGGGAGTAGTTGTTTTAATATTTTTTTATCCAACTTTCTCAAAGATCACCATTGTTTTCATGCACAAATACTTTTTTTTATATATAGAAAATTAAATAAAGATATGAACACAAATCTTTCTTTCTCGCGCTTCCAAAGTTGTGGAATATTTATGAAAATTTACTTACTTTTAGCATCATATATTTGGTTTAACCATGCATCATATTGAAATGGCGGTTAAAGCTGTGTCCCAAGTCTTCCACAGCCTAAAATTCACTTTTCCTAGGAAAAAGTTTCAAATAAAAATAACAAGTTTATGTGTGCGTCAAGTTTTAGGAAAACCGAGTTTACATAATAAACATTTTTTCAACAAAACCACACACACAGTAACTGTGAGAAAAAAACTTACTTTATAACCCGCATTTACTTTTAACCACTTTTTTTTTTCAATTTATTATTCATTTTCTTTTGTAATCTATGTAATAATCAATAGAGACATAGTCTTGGAAAAATGTTTCTAGCATTCAAGCATTTAATTGTCTTTAATAATCCATTTATTTAGTTTTTTATTTATTTATTTTTTCCTTACTTTTGATGGATTTATCCTCACGCGTTGGTCTAGTGGCAAGATTCAGGATTCGATTCCCGTGAGGGCAAAGTCTGTGCTGACCCAGCATCCGTGATAAAAAGTGGGAAGCTATAGTTAGTAGCGCCCTAGGCAGCGAAGGCCGGAACTAAACGGCGTGGGAACTGCAGCGTGGAGAAACACGACTCTCTTACTAGACAGCCAACTGTGAAAGCAATTGGTTGCAAAGCATTGAGCTTCTTTCGTCGTGGTGTGTCAGAGAGTAGCGCTATGGTTGAGAGGGCTTGGATTAGTTGATTTGGGTGAAAGGATAGTTAAGAATGGAATTTCAGAAAAAGGGACTTGGCTATCGCAGAAAAGAAGGAAATTTTTAAGATCGTTATCAATGGTTGAAACGTAAAAGGAAGCCATAGAGGACTGTCTGCGGTGCATAGGATTTTGGCTGTAGGGATTGAATATGATAAACATTCGTATGTATGACTGTCCCATTTAGTTCGATTCCGCATGGACATATAGCGGCTAATATAGTTGGTTTTTGTTGCGTAATTTGGGATTCGAACTAATGTGATGGTGTCAAATATTTGAAATTGCGTATTCAACGAAAATACATGTTTTGAGGTCCCGTGAGTAAGGAAAAAATGGTGTTAGCGAACGATCTGTGTGTGTGTGTGTGTGTGTGTGTGTGTGTGAACAAAGCATCTAAAAAGCGAAAAATCGCAGCAAGGCCTAACTTGTGACTTTACTGAATCTTCTTTTCTTTTTTTTTTCTTTTTTTTTGTTATTCACGATCCTCCCGAAAACGACTCCAATTAACGTCCAAAAAACGTCGTATATTTTATCCTAACACTTTTTATTTGAAACATTTTCTCAGAGGAATTTTATTTTTGGGGGTTTCTGGGGGGGGGGGCAGTAGCGTTAAGTTTTTTTCTAAAGTATCAGTTCAGTATAATGTATGATTCTTCTTTCCATATAATCTTAATATACATTAGAAGCTTGGCTAGAATTCTAAATTTGAAGAAAATTTGGTAACTGGAAGTACGATTTGATAGAATAGGTTTTTAAGTTTTCTTTTTTAATTTTCTTCAGCGATTTAAAGTTGGAATACTTTTATTTGTACCATTTTTCTGAAAATATTTTGAAGTGATTCTGAGGAATCTGAGACATAAAAATTCAAATATGTTTGTTGGCATTATAGATTGTCGGCAGTCGTAAGATGCTCATTGGGGGTCCGTACAGGGTTAAATGTCTTTCACCTTTCTATCAGGCATCTCATTCGATGCATTATGGTTTAAGCAGATGATACCTCTATGTAATGGGGCCAGCCCCATTTTGTAGAGTTTGTAAACCAGAGGTAGAACTATTCTAAATAAAAAATTATTGATTACAAATTTGGAATGCTTGAAAAAAATTAAATAACAATTTTTTATCTACCTTTATGTACGTTCCAATCAATGTGGATGATGCATGTTAAAACTGTCACCCTATAATAAAAAAAAATGTGCTAAAATTATATTGTCTTGGTTCTCAATTGATTTCAAAATATATAGTATCGGTGAAAACTCTATTTAGAAAATCTTTAATAATTTCTTCTCTTTTTTTTTGGAGTACTAAGAGAAAGTAAAAATTAATTTTTAAAACAATAATTCTCTTCTATTAAAAATAAAAAATAAAAAAAATTAAATAATTTTAGAATGCAATCAACAAAATTAATGCTGTTCTTAGTTCGCATATTATCCAATAGATAGCGCAAGTATACTAACTTTACATTATTTTACTTTTGCTGTTTTTTTTTTAACCTTAAAGTTAATTCAATATTTTGTAGAATAAAGAATAGTATTTCAAGAATGAATGTATTTATATTTTTAGTAATTAGATTATGATTATTTTAGAATTTCTAATTAAAAGGAAATGAATGCTGATGATACAATAAATATTACCGGTTTGATTGTTAAGTAGTTAAATTATGATTTGACTATTACACATATGTTTTTGAATACAATATCAAAATATGATTTAAAAAAAATTCAAACGATTTTATCTTAATGCAACTTACCTAGTTATAAATGATTAATTTTCTTTATACTTTCTAGATGGTTTATTAATGCCCTTCAATGTTTAAGAGAATCCTAAACTGGAATAAAACCAACTTTTTTTTGAGCAAAGCATTTCTTTACCTCTTTTGCAAAACCCCATTAAATAAACCTATTCGAGGAAAAATAATAGGACTAAAGTCATAGGTCTCTCTATATGTACAGTTAGTATACCACGTTAACTGAAAACCGTCGGTGTTTTTATGGAGAAACTTGCAGAAAAATGAAAAACTTATTCAATAAAGTTCCATTTCAACGGTTTTTCTTTAAAACTCAGAATTTTGGCAACATATTTAATTCTAATTAATATTGTATAGATAATAGAATCATGTAATAAATTAAAACAGCACTTTAGTGGAAAGCATAACGCCATTCCTCTCTCAAAAACCTTTGTCTGCGCGAGATGAACAAATGAAAACGAGACTTACACTTTGGTGACGGTGAGTGATGAATAGAAGAAGGGTTGATGAGAAAGGAACTGAGAAAGGAAGAGGTGGCGTGTGTGTGTGTGTGTGTGTGTGTGTGTGTGGCGAAAGAAAGGAACTTCAGAAGCGGATGATGCCGTTGTTGAAGCGGCACGTGATGGCGAGTCCACTAACGTGCAAATGAGATAGCCTCGTGAAGATGATGGCGCGTAGAGATGAGTCTTGGTATGTTAATAATTAACACGGCGAATACGCGCGTATAAGGCGACACAAAATTTAAAGGCGAAATTAACAGTACACCACAGACTAGTGAAGAAGCGGTAAAACTGAGGTTAGCTAGACGGGCCACAGAAGAAGAGAACGGCACAAACACTGTTGTTCAGAGATACAGAAAACAAGTGAAGAAATTTTAGAGGAATAAAGAACGTTTGAAGGGTGTGGGAAACTAAATAACGCGCGAACTCCGAGAGATAAAAGTGCCGACAATCCCACCACCAAGAGAGAAAGAGAGGAAAAAATTTGGAGAAGTGTGAGACGACGATGAAAGAATAAACAGGAAAATAGTATGGAAATGACAAGGGATTAACAGTAGTGTGGTAATAAAATGGGCAATAAAGGCGAAGCAAAGTCAATCTGACAAAGGTGCCGCGACCTAACAATCTTCCTTCACTGAATTTCCCTGCAGAAATATTTCAAATAAAAGTTGTAGCTCTCTTTATATGTGTAATTGGTATACAAAGTTAAAAAGAAAAAAAAAAATTCATTGAAGCCATTTTTGAGGAAATCGGGAAAAAACTGAAAAATTCATTTGGTAAAATGATAATCCTGATTGAGCAATTTTGACTAATAACATCCATCCTGTCATATCCCAAGAAAATACCCATACCAAGTAATGTCAAGTTTGATTTTACAGCGATTTTTTTCGTTTTTATTCAATGCTGTTCACACAGAGACCATTTTCTTTAAACCAAGTTTTTTCTCTCTCAGGGGACTGGGAAAACACGATATAGAAAATTTGATGGTCCCTTTTTCAATTCTTCCTCTTAATAAACAGTAAGAGAAAGTAATAAAATTTATGAAATTCAATATAGGTGACGACGATCCTGAGATTCCTTTTTACTTTCTCGTACTCCTAGTAAAAGGAAGTATTGTAATCCTGCCAAATTTTCGATATCGAGTTTTCACCGGAAATATCCGTTTGAGATCCCCTGAGTCCAAAAAGTGGTTTTTAGCAAATGGTCTGTGTGTGTGTGTGTGTGTGTGTGGTGTGGGTGTGTGTGTATGTTGTAGTATGTATGTATGTATGTATGTATGTATGATGTATGAGTCTGTATGTATGTATGTATGGTGTATGTATGTATGATGTATGTATGTATGTATGTGAACAGACATAGCTCAAAAAACGAAAAATCGTAGAAAGTTGAAATTTGATATTCCGTTTAGAGGTCCCCATGGTATCTGACTTTACGTTATCTGTCAAAATTCCTCAACCGGAAGTACCACTTTACTAGTTGGATTTTTACTTTTTTGCAATTTCTCAAAAATGGCTCAGACGATTTTCTTTAAACTTTAAACATCAACCACACATACAAAGAGCTACAACTTTTATTTGAAACATTTCTCGGAAAAATGCATTGAAGGGCACTTTTGGGGGAGGGGTGGGTTAGGTTTCCATCTAAAGTGCTATTTCAGTTTATTAGACAATTCTGCCATCTAAATAATGTTAATTAGAATTAAATATGTTGTTGAAATTCCGAGTTTGAAAAAATCGGATAACCGGAAGTGCGTTTACTTTACCACTTTACTAAATGATTTATTCATTTTTTCGCAATTTTCTCAAAAATGACGATTTTTTTGAAACTTCGTACATAAACTAAACATGCAAAGATCTACAACTTTTATCTAAAACATTTCTCTGGGAAATTTTTTTAAAGAGCACTTTTAGGGGAGGGGTGGGGTTAGATTTTCATCAAAGTGCTATCCTAGTTCATTACACAATTCTATCATCCAAACATAATTAGTTAGAAAGAAATAGATGACTGAAATTCCGAGTTTCAAGAAAATTAGTAAACCGGAAGTGCGCTTTTACTAGACAGTTTTTTCAGTGTTCGACGAATTTCATTAAATTTTGTACAGAAACTATAAAATTTATCAATTATCATTTTGAGAACTGGAGTAAGAGAAAGTTGTGTGAGTGTTTCACACCAGATTTTTCTTAAAAGGAGGAAGTCCAGATAAACATTTCTCTTTATCCTGTATTTTCTTATCAAAATACTAAGTTGGAAAATAAGTATTTCATTTTAAAACATTCATTACATTAATTAAAACTTTTTGTAACTTATTTAAATAAGTCTATTTAATAATTTGTTTAGTTATTTAAATGAAGATAGTAATTAGAGTAATAAATTAGGGAATATTTTATGGCATATTTTAATTACAACAGACTGTGTTTAGAGACAAAGCTAAAGAGAATAAAAGATGGAAATATTTTAAATTCTCCTTGTTTTTATCTTCCTTCTGGATCATTTATTTTTAATGATATGATTAGGTTTTTTTTATCTTTTGATAAACTGAAAACTTTTTATTAATTTTCTTCCAAGGGTGCAATATCTGCCATTTTCTTCAAAGGTTCTACCATTTCAAAACAAATTAAATGATAATGAATTTTTTTTTTTTTTTTTTTTTTTGGCAAATTTATTGGAAATATTTAATATACTTAATTAAAATTTAGTGAAGACCTCATTATAATGACACTTGCAATTTATTGTACCTTAGATATAATTTTCTTTATACTTCAGCTTTTACCTCATTTGTTTTTACATTAAATGCAGACGGTCATGGTGGACAAATACCTAACCAGGCAGGTAGAAGAAGTGTGATTACATTATAGTCCAAGAGACAGTACCAACATTTAACAAATTTATAACATTTGAAATTTAATAAATTCCGGAACTCGCTAAAATCTTTTCTTTCTTTTTTTGCGGAAAATCATCGTAATCATTATTTCTGTTATTATTATTTATTTTTTTTATGTATCTGCGATGTAGCAAATGTGTATGTTTTAAACATTCTTTCTCCACATCTTCACGATTATCTATATATTAAAGATTTGATAAAGACAGGAAACTCTGTCACAAAGTTGGCACAATTGAATGTTTCCATCTTAACCGATTCTCACCGAATTTGTTCATAACCATAATTGATCCAAGGACAATAAATACTTTTATATTTTAAAGAAAATTTGCTAAGGTCGTTATTTGATAAGGAAGGTCGAGAATATAATGGAGTTGATGAGGAGAGAAATTAGGTTAGATTAATTAGACGAGATATGAAGACACTGTTATAATTTAGCTATAAGCTTACACAAACTGCACTGGATTTGTAATGATTTTATAGAGTAAAGGGTTACAGTAGTGTTATGACACGATGTGATGTATATGGTTGAATCTGATAGATAGATGTCTAGATCTCTCACTGGCTTATATACAGGTTCTCCCCACTCTAGCCTGCTTAAGTCAGAGAGTACTAGAGAGAGTCTGTTTTCTCTCGGTCGGGCTTGTATTCTCTCTCTTGCCGTTATAGAGAAAATTCCAAAAAACCTCTATAAAGTCGTACTTGGATTTCTGGGCAACGAGAAGGCGGATGTCCTAGCGAATAGGGCTCGAAGGACGTATTTAGGAATTTATAAGGAACGAAACCTTGCTGCGGTTTGTCCAGAAGCCTGATACCAATTTCTATCAAACTTTGGATAAAAGAATAGCGTCTGCAATGGTTGGAGAGAACACTGGGATAGTGGCATGCAAAACTTTTTATTAATAAGCCTTGCCTAAATTTACTAGGGACCTACTGAACCATAGGATAATAGTGGGTCTACTAACAGGGCATTGAAAGCTGAATAGCCACATGCTCCAATTACTACTTGCAGATAACGCGTTATGCCGATTCTGTAACGCCGAGGAAGAAACCCCGGCCTTACACATTCGATTCTGTAACGCCGAGGAAGAAACCCCGGTACATATTCTTTGCGAGTGTGCCAGCCTGGTGAGGACAAGGTTTCTTCAGCTGGGAACAAGCAACCCCATAAGCCACGTGATTCATGATAGACTCGCTATTAGAAATGCAAAGCTGGAGGACGTGTTATAACTATAGGGGATCCACAAGACCACCCCTCTAGGTCTCTTAGTGCAGGTCGCGGTGGAACGAAGCTTTGCCACCTCTTTGCCATATATATATAAAGTCGTAATTCCGGCGATGCAGCAGTTTTCTTCAAAAAAAAAAAAAAACAAAAAAAACAAAGTATAATGCCTATTCAATTTTTTAATTTTTTCAGGCGGGCTTAACGTCCAACTACCGAAATTAGATGTCTGGACGGGGTGGGGAAGGACGTAACATTTTTTTTAACGAATAAAAAATAAAAAAATCAGCAGTTACACGCGGGACTCGAACTGTGGACCTCTCAGTTACAAGTCCATGCTCATAACCACTACCCCAACACCCGCAATGTTTCTACTTTACATTTAACCATAAGCATACATACTGAAGTGGATACTTTAGAAGAAAGCCTAATGCTACAGGTTTCCCCTCCCCCAGAACTCTCCAAAAAAAAACAATTTTTCCTGGAAAAATGATTTAAATAAAAAGTGATAGGTATATATATATACACTTTCCGATGTTTGAAAAAAATCGTTGGAAAAGTTTTCGTGAATCGCGAATGGCTAAAAAAAAAAAAAAAGAGATTTTCTGTTAACACCTACACACACGCCAAAAAAGATCATTGGCTAACTTTTTTTCGTACTCAGGGGACCTCAATATGTATTTCCGGTAAAAAAAGGTGTAAGAAAAAGTTAAAAATTACTTTTTTATCATTATAAAACAAAATTCAGTTTAAAAACTAGCATAATACAATGTAACAGGTGTTTTTATCTTTCTTTTGTGTTATATAAACCATATAAACTAAGAAAGAACAACATTTTTGTATACGTGCTTAGAATGTCTCATTATTTCTGATAACACAGTTCCTCTCACACGGGTCGAAGAGTTATTTGTACACTTGCAAGTAACTTATATTTTTTTCTCTATTTTTCCTTGTTTCGTCTTTATTATTATTATTATTATTATTTATTTATTTACTTGTGAACTGATAGTTTTTACATATTGTTGATTTAAATAGTTTTTATTGTTTTATGATTCTCTTGATATGTTTTAAGGCAACAATAGGAAATTTAACAAGCACTATGGTTACCTCGGTAATTATAATAATATTTTTAATTTATTTTGAAGATATGTGAAGCCGCGTGGATTGGGGGAAGGACATGGGAGATTTACATATGCTTGAGATTTTATTTATTAATTTTTATTTTATTATTTTGTGTTTTTTTTTTTAGTATTAATCAGAGCCTCATATAGAACAAGCGCGCCCCTCTCCCCACACTTTACGCAGCCTCCGTTTCTTGAAAAGCTATTATAAAAACTTTACACTTATTTTTTTTTTCTTTTATCCAACGCCAACTGTTGCAATTTAGCCATTCTGTCGCGGGCAACCCAATATAAGGGAGCCTTAGCGTAATAGGGGTCTTGTTCGGCAGCATCCTAAGCTGCTGGTATAGAGCTTAGCACACAGCAAGGTGCTCACCGTTCAGTGTGCTATCGTTACAAAGCGGGCATCCAGCATTTTATACCCCTCCCATCCTATGCAAGTATTCGCGGAGGTACTCATGGCGAGTCGTCATTCTGAAATTGGCAGTGTACACACGTCTAGGTAAGTGACTAGGGATCGCTCGATCTAACAGAGTAGCCCCCAGGCTTTTCCTTCTGCCTGTTGTTTGTGTAAATCACTCAGCATCTCCTTCATGGTGCTGTTTACCAGGAAGCATATATTCCTGTACGGCACTTATTTTTAAACAAAAGCTTCGCAAAAATTTTCGAACCTTCCCGTTTTCATTGAAGTAATGTAATCCTATAAGGCCTTAGATAAACTTCCACCAAAATGACATTAGTGACTTGAATAATATTTCTTAGATATATTTACTCATTGCCTTATTGACTTTCAAGGTGTAATGACTCTGAAGATCATTGCTCATTGCAACATGGGCGAAACGTCGATTTCTAGCAAGCCACTGATACGGTCTCAACCCGGGAAACCCAAGTGTTTTTCATGAAAATGACCGCGGAAACTTAAAAGATTATATTTACTAAGACAGGGGAGGGATTAGCCAAGTGGTTAGCACGTTGGACTCCCACGCGGAGGCCCGGGTTCGAGTCTAGAGCTACCTTTAATTTTTTTTCTTCCTAGGACCCTCTACAACTCACAATGTGGTGATGGACAGTGTTGTCTGTAGCGAGAGAACACTGTCCGGAGGCCGGCAGTGCACTGAGAAGGCTCCGTGCGCTAATGACCATAGATGTTGACGCGCCTTAAATTAAAAAAAAATATTTACTAAGACCAAGCTAGAAAAAAAATTCAGATTTACTTGTTCTTGCTGCTTTAAGATGAATATATTCGTGTTTGATTTATTAGATTCTATTCTCTCACGATTCAGTTAAAGGGAAGTACGATTCAGTTAAAAAGTCAGCACAAGATTACAGCTACCTACTCATCAATTGATACCATTTGTCGTCAGCTTTTCACAAAATAGATGTTATGAACGACAGAAAAAGATAATAACAACAGAATATTCATAGAACGGCTAAGTTAATAACGATAAAATAAATAGGATATAGCGGCAAAATAGTATTTAAATGAACGACAAAATATGTAATTCCAACGATATTGCTCTCGTAGTTATTATGTTATTTTTATCACACGCATTTTTCCCTTGCTTTTGTTGTGAACTTTTAACATTTTTATTATCACAATACTGATAATTAGCATAAGTGAATATATACAATAAAACAATTAACTTTTCTTTAATTCCAGCCCTTGTCAATTCCAATTTATGTAATTATCAAGGTAAATTAAAATATAAATATATTTTAATATATTCATAATAATGCACAATACTATTTTATTTAGATTAACAATACAGCACTCCAAATAAATTTTATTATCTTTGCCTCAATGCATATTGTAATATTGATTATTGAATTATCGTTTTTGTTAATTAAAACGACTTTTAGATTTTAATTTAATTTTCGTTTTTTAAATACAAATTGTTTTAGAGTATTTTTTTGTCTTTTTTCGCCAAAAGAGAACGAGAAAGTGAAAAGACCGCCAACTGATCGATATATTATGAGGTCATTCAATAAATAACGAGACAAATCGCTGTAGCTCAGGAACGGTTTGTTTAATCAATACAATAGTTTCAGTGCGTCAAGTTGGGATCCTTCTACTAAAGCCGCGTTCTCACGAGTTAAGTTTAGTTGACCGATTTTAGTTGATCAACAGAAGTTGAATGAAAAACCTAGTGAGAACCTTTTCTTTCAATAAAGACCGAGTCAAACTTTATCGTTTTCAAGTATGACGCATCTTTCAAGTATTGACAAGTGTGAACCTCCGGATCGCCCAATTGGCCTCTCAGTTTGCTTTCAACTCATAGAATGCTCCCGTGTCGTTATTGAAACGGTTTGATCGATTTCAGTTGAAACGTATGAACCAAAACTGATTCAAGTCGCATTCAACTTTTGCTGATCAACTAAAATCGGGCAACTAAACTTGATTCGTGAGAATGCGCCTTTAGTTTCTCATCAGCTGTTCGAGGTATTTGGTAAGCATAACCTCAAATGTATTCAGTTAACAATGGCGAGTCCGCTCGAGCATTGCACTTGGAAGAACAACGCTCAGTCATTAGAATTTTAGTTGCAGAAGGTATCAAAGGTAGTGAAATCAACGAAAGAATGTTGAAAGTGTACGGGAATAATTGGCTGGTTCCGGCGTAAAAGGGAACAAGTCAAAATTCCCTAGTTTTCAGTAGAGATATAATAAGTGTTTTATTTTATTTGAGGAGCAGAACTTCTTCCGTTTTGCACAAGCTCTTTAAATTTTGGTTTTCTTGTCCCTTTTGAATTATTTTTAATTTTGAACTGGATGGAGAAAGGCACAACAGACTTATTTCAAATGAAATCCAAAAGTTGAAATAATTGACTTATTCCCTTTTTTCCGACACCGTTCAATTGTTTGAACCGTTCGAACGTTTACAACTGGGTAGAACAGTTTAAAACTGGCCATGTAAGTGACTGTCACGAGCAACGAAGTGGACGACCGGTTGAAGTTGCAACTACCTCCCTCGAATCTCGCATTAACGCGTTAATTCAGGACAACAGCGTATTACTGTTGAACTGATAGCTGAAGAAGTGCACGCGAGTGTTGGAACTGTGCATAACATTATACAGAAGAAGCTGCTGTACAAGAAAACTTGTGCGAGATGGGTTCCAAGACAACATACGGATTCCCATAAAGAAACCAGGTTTCCAATCAGTCAACAGATGAAAGAACGATGTTTAATTGAAAAAGAATTTTTTAGTTGAATTGTAACATGTGATGAACATTTTAAGCCGGAGTCTAAGCGTCAAAGCCTTGAGAGGAAGCATTTGGGTTCTCCAACTCGAAAGAAATTCAAGACCCAGCCGTCTACAGGGAAAGACATGCTTACAGTATTCTGGTATTTGCAGGGGCCTATTTATTGTGACTACCTCAAAGATCAACGAACCATCAACAGCCAGTATTACAGTGATATGCTCACAAACAAAGTAATGCCTGCCATTCGAACGAAACATCGTGAACTCTTGACTAAAGGCATGATTTTGCTTCATGACAACGCGCGCCCAAACATACGGCACAGTTAACTCAAGAAACACTTCAAAAAGCGGGGTGGGAGATCCTTCCTAATCCCCCCTCCAGCCCCGACCTCGCCTCATCGAATTTCCATTCGTGGAAAAACACTCTACGAATGGAAACATCTTCAATCCAATGAAGAAGTTAAAAATCAGATGCAAAAGTGGCTTCGAGATTAACCAAAAGAATTTTATGCCAGGCATACACAAATTAGAAAAACAATGGGACAAGTGTATAAACTTTGCTGAGGGCTATGTTGAAAAGTAGCCAAAGTTTTGTATTAATTTAAATAAATCGTTTTTGAGCTCAGCGATTTGTCTCATAACTTATTGAATGACCGTCGTATTTATTGCGTAATTATGCAATAAAGTGATAGAAAATGCAGTTAAATTTAAGAATTACATTGATAACTGTAATCAAAAAAGTAGATTATTCTGTGCAAACAACATACTTGTTACAGTATCAATTGCCGTTTAGGTGCTAAGTACATATTTTGTTCTTAATTACGACATTTTCGTCGTGCTGAATATGCCGTTATATGGACTTATTTTGTAATGCAGTTTAATATTCTTCCACACCAATTACGAGGCATGTCCAGTAAGTAAGGGTACTGAATTTTTGTAGGTCACACAACTTTCTCTTACTCTAGCTTTCAAAATTGTGATTGACAAATTTTATAGTTACTATACTAAATTTAACGAAATTCGTCGGTGTTTTTATGGAGAAAATCGCAAAAATTGAAAAAAAAACGGTTCAGTAAATACGCACTTCCGGGTATCCGATTTTTTCAAACTCGAAATTTCAACAACACATTTAATTCTAGTTAATATTATTTAGATGATAGAATTGTGCAGTAAACTGAAATAGCACTTTAGAAGACCCGTAATACCACTCCTCCCCCAAAAGTACCCTTAAAAGAATTTTCTCGGAGAAATGTTTCAAATAAAAGTTGTAGCTGTTTGTATGTGTAGTTGATATAACAAGTTTCAAGAAAATCTTTGGAGCCATTTTTGAGAAAATCTCAAAAAAGTAAAAAAAAGAAACCATTCTGTAAAGTGGTACTTCCGGTTGAGGAATTTTGACAGATAACCTAATGTTGGGTCAAGGCTTAAGAAAGGGAGACTTCCTTTCATGCACTCTCATTAACCTGGGTTTGGAAAGAATAATTAGAGATACCAGAATTGAAACCACAGGCACAATCTTCAATAAGAGCGTGCAAATCTTAGCGTATGCCGTTGACATTAGTATAATTGGAAGGTCTTCAGCGACTGTAGAAGAAACCTTTATCTCCTTAGACCAGGCAACCCCGAAAACTTGGGGCTGGCAGTAAATGAGAATAAGACCAAGTGCCTTACAACGGATACGAGAGTGTATTACTCATGCATTCAGGTCAACGATTACAACTTTGAAAGGGTTCGCGTATTTAAATTCCTGGGATCGGTGATAACGGCGGATAATGATGTAAAACAGGAGGTAAACCAGAGGCTCATGTCCGCCAATAAATGCTATTATGGACTCCTGAGGTACATGAAAAGCCGTAATTTATCCAGGACTACAAAAAGTACTCTGTACAAAGTGCTAATACGCCCTGTTCTGACGTATGGAACTGAAGCATAGACCATAACCAAAGCGACAGAGCAAAAGCTACTCGTCCTTGAAAGGAGGATTTTAAGAAAGATATCTGGTCCAGTCAAGAAAAATGAACAATGGAGGATACGTCACAACGAGGAATTGGCAAGGTTATATTCGGAAGTGGGTGTTGTTAAATATATCCACTTGGCAAGACTGCGATGGGCAGGCCACGTTGTTAGGATGGAAGAAACTGCCATCACCAGAAGAGTGCTGTTCGGTGAACCGGGAGGGAAAAGAAAGGTTGGTAGGTCGAAAATAAAATGGCTGGATCAGGTCGCGAATGATGCAAGACAGCTGAACTTCCGGAATTGGTGGATCGCGGCTAAGGATAGAGAATCATGGCGTAGGATTTATGAGCAGGCCAGGACCCAATAATGGGTTGTAGCGCCAAGGAGATAGTAAGTAACCTAATGTTGGGTCCCATGGTGATACTTAAACGGAATATCAAGTTTGAACTTCCTATTATTTTTCGTTTTTGAGTCATGCTGTTCACGTACACATACACACAAAGAGGAGCATTTTCTAAAAGCCACTTTTTTGGACTCAGGAGACCTCAAACGGGATATTTCCGATGAAAACTCGATATCAAAAATTTGACACGATTACAATACTTCCTCTTCTTACTAGGAGTAAGAAAGAAAAAAAAAATTCTTATAGACTTTTTCTGCGACCTATTCTCTAAATTCGCACTTCCGGTTACCAATTTTCTTCAAATCTATTGTTCTATCAATGCTTCTCATGTATACTAATATTATGTAATATGATAAATCCATATTTTATAATGAAGTAGTACTTTAGAAGAAAGCTGGACGCTACTGTTCCTCCAGAACCCCCCCCAAATCAATTTGCTCTGGAAAATGTTACAAATAAAAGTGATAGGTATTTATGTGTATTCAGTAGTATATGAAGTTTAAATAAAATCGTTAGAGCCGTTTACGAGAATATCGCGAAAAACTGGGGGAAAAAAGTCGCACTTCCGGTTGATGGATTTTCTCCGAAACTTGCATGTCTGATGCGATGATAACACCTAAATGGAATGTCCATGTTTGAGCAATATTTCGTTGATGAGATATTCTGTTAAAAAAACACACACAGACCATTGGCTAAAAAAAATTTTTTTTTAAACCTCAGTACATATATTTCCGGTGAAAACTGGATCTTTGAAAATTTGACACGATCGTAATACTTCCTCTTTTGCTAGGCGTAAGGGAAAGTAAAAAACAAAACAGATTTATATTGAGAAGGGACAGATTTATATGCTCAATCGTAGCACACTGGTCTCCCAGGTCCGATCCAGTGCTGCATTTATTTATTCTTTTCGTAGGATGTTTTTGGTTACTGAAATTATAGGTTTTTTGAGGAAATTTTAAATAAACATTAGAAAGCAAACATTGGATTCCATTACAAAATGAAATAGTTTTTTTAATAAACCTTGTTTGTGTAGATGAGTTTTACAGTGTGTAAACGAGCGGGAAAGTTGGGGAGGGGATAGACGGCACTACTCATAGACACGAGCCTTGGTTTTTCAGAAACACAGTTTTATTTATTTATCTATTCACTATATTGCAATAATCATATACTGAGTCTAAATTTATACATACAAGGAATAATTTTCTTATTAACAAGCAAAGCGTGACTATTACGGATCCAATATTAATAAAGATTTCAATCATAAACAATATGTTCTACTTAAAATTACAACCCTGATATTTAACGAAAATAAATCTTAATTAATGGGAAATTACTAAGATAATTACTTTAATTATTGATGGAAGTTTTAATTTATCAGGGACATTTTCCGTGGTAGTTTGCTTCATTTTGTGGTCATCGACCGGTTTCGGGCGTTCGCCCATCTTCAGGATGTGTTTTTGAAGATGGGCGAACGCCGAAACCGGTCGATGACCAACAAAAGAAGCAGGCTTCCACGGAAAATGTCTCTGATGCTTTCCAGCTCTGCGGAACCAACCACCAGAAGTTTTAGTTTATCTGGAAAAAAAACTTACAAACTACAGGTGAAATAATTCAAGCTAATATAGAACAATAAAAATAACCGGAATTATATGTAAACTATCTGAACATTTATTTTAATGCTTTGCCAGAAGTGATACAGAAATGCTACTCACCCAGCACACAGGCATACAGCCACAAGCCACAATTCATCACTGTATAGAAACAACCGTCACCACTGACTGACTCTTTTCAATTCGCTCTCACGGCTCCAGGAATGCATTCTAAAGAGGAGAGAATTCCCGAGTCAGCAATTTCTATATCATCTCTGGCAAGGCTTTTGCTACTCTACCATTAATTACTTATATTTAAATAACAATTTACATTTGTTGGTTACAAGTGCATATCAACTGGTTTTAGTTGAGTTTTCTTTTTTGTTTCTATTGTATGATTACGAGTTTAATGTTTTAAAATAACTTTCTCATCGCTTTTTCATTTTTGCATAATATAACATTTTTAAAATTTTCTCAAAAACTTTTATAATCAAAGTTGTTTTATGTTTTGTTGACTTTTATGCAGACCTCTGAAGAAGACAATAAATTTTTGGAAACAATCGTTTATTCTATAAAAATATGTTTATTTGATCGTTTCTCGTATTATCTTCTCTTCAACTAAATAAATAAAATTGCTAATGTAATCAATGATATAATTTATGAGCAGCTGAAGTCCAATAGACTGCCCTTTGTTGCAGGACACATTCTCGAAGTGTTGTTGGCCGAAGAGGAAGTCGCGTCCATACTTGATCCTCTCACGAGGCCGAGCAGAACCAGAAAGTGGCCGCAGTTTGACAGATTCATCAGCACAACAATCGTTAACAAATCAACAAATAAATCGTCCAAATGATTCTTATAATCAACAAAATACACAAACAGTTACGGTTATGGAAACTAAATCAACCCAGTTACCACCATTGTGTACAAGATGTCAACAACATCAACAGAAACCGTTAACTGATGGTGATATATCGAATAGTTCGTTAAGAGATGTTGATAAAGCCGCTTTAGAAGATGAACTGACTGCGTACATGAATGAACTAGCTAGAAGACAATTGTCTTGAGAAAGGCGATTAGGCCGTAACAATAAGCGGTCTGCGCGTCATCAAGACAAATACCATGTAAATGGTATGGAAAAAGGTATGCGGCCAGAAAGTTGAATTGGCCTATCAATTTGCTTTGTTTATCGATTTATTTGTTATTGTAATGCTGAATGGAAAATGATGTCTGTAGTATGTGAATTTAATGTTATGGAGAGTATAGGCCTGTTTGTTATCAATCTTGTTAATAGAATACCTCTTTTGGTTATTTTGGTTGCGGATCGTTGGTAAACAAGTTCATCGATTGTTGGCCAGAGATAACATCGATTATTTTATTACAGGTTATTATTCAAATGAAGCTTATGTTTGTTATAGCTAACCTTCAATTACCTTCACTATTTAATTCAACTATTTATTCAACTATTTTCTAAATTACAAAAGAAATTAGCCTATGTTCAAATAAACATCAATACAGATTAGTTTTTACTATTTTCTAAAAATATTGAAAAATTTGTATTCCTTTTTTGTGCATGTAATCAATGCAATGTTTAAAACGCACTGATTGCAACACAATCATTGCTTAACGCACAAATTATCCCAATTTAATATTAATTCATTAAGGATTGCGCCTCATGCGGCCCAATTTTTTATTTTAAAGTATCAGGATTTAAAAAAAAATTAAATCATGAAATTCCTCAACATTGCAAAAATACTCGTAGGATTTTTTGGGGGGGAAACATAAGGTAAGTTAGAGCTTTTTGTTTTATTCAAAAAATCAGTTAATCTAAAATATATAAATGTTTCCATGACAATCGTTAAGAATCGTACACTAAGCGATCTTTTAAAGTAAAATTTTCAAAGAGGGTATAATATTGCTTTAAGAGAACTATTTTTTGAATCTTAAATCCCTTGTGTTCTGGCTTTTAAAATGAAAACTTAAAATATGAACTTTAGGTATATCCAAATACATACAGAGGGGTTATTTTGAATCCCAGAACTGTTTAATGGAATACCTTTTTTGCTTTAACTTGAACTATTCTTGGACAAGAGACTAGCATTCCCATGACTGCAACGACACCCACATGAGACGTGGTCTAACGCACTGAGTTCAAGACATAATTCACACTTTTCTCCAAACTACTTGGCAGCTGTTCTAAATTATCGCTAACCAACAAAATAAGATTTCTTTACATTGACTTACTAAGACCCCTCTAAACCTACGGATTGAAACTGTTATAGAACCACTAAGCGTTCTAATCTGAACCGCTTTTAAACAATCCAGTCCAAAATCATTTGCCGCATTACTAACGTATCCAATTTTAGCGACTGCCACCCTGGTAAAATCCATTTACAACAGATTCCACCATAATCTTCAAAGACATTCCAATCCTTTCGACGCATGTTCTCTTCCTGGAAAACCTCGACGACGCTTACATAAAGCACCTCTTAAATAACTAATAGTAGTCATCAGTGAGATGATTACCATGCAAGTCATTGCATATTACATCAGGGGTTTACTCATTGTAACATTTTTTCCTACTTCAGAAACCCTCTGCTGAGAGTAATGCATCTTCAACAGCTGTTGGACTCACAAGTACTTACGTGCTTTTCAATATTTACTCTTCTTACATCAACTCTGAAATGGCAGCAAAGGATTAATGAAGAACCAATTCACTATGAAGCACCAATTCCTCTTTAAAAATGGAAAACCTAACTTATAAACTTTTCTTCTTAATCCATCCTTATTTAACACCTTACATTATGAAGAACTTCTTGTAGAATCGGTCTGACTGAAGTTATAACTTGATATCGGATAGACGGGAAATGGACCCGCCATTCCATAAATCTGAGGGACCACCTCCTAAAAGCTTCAAGTGCTCCCAACTGCTTCGTTGTTTAGATATTGACATAGATCTTTGTCAGAGACGGTTATCATGATGAACTTCATAAAGAGTTGCAGGTGATCATTGATCTGTACATAAAACTTTTCATTGAACAGCACGAAGGAGTTGAGTACGGATATTGCCCTTATCCCTCCTTAGTGTGAATAATTTTTAACACACTGTTAAAATAACAAGTTGAAAAAAAACTAACATCGGTTAGTCTATGTAAATAGGGTGTGCCTCAGACTAAAATATAAAACATTAAAGTTTTTCACTTTGTGTCAACTTACTTCTTGTGGCAGTAGAAAAAGTTGGAGGTTTTGTCGTATATATTACAAAGTTGGAAACTACATTGATCCAACTAAACACTTCAAAAAAAGAAAATAAAAATAACAGAGAATGAAGCTATCTTTTTTTTTTATTCTAAACTTTAAAAAATAAAGCTTTTTAACAAATTAATAAAACATTAAAAAATAATAAGCCGACCAATTCAACTGGAAAATTAATTAATTACAAAATATGTAATTGCTGATTTAAATAATATGTAATGCTAAGTATCAAGCTTGTATGGAAGGTTCTTGTTCCTTGGCCGCTATTTGTGGTGGAATATTTAGACCGACCTTTCTTTCCAATTTTGCTGAAGAGCAACAATTGAAGCCGATACCACTTGCATAAGAGGCAAGAGCGTTGCTAAACTTTGCTAATTAAAAGCCTATTATTATAATTAATTGTAGGAAAAAGAAAATTTAAAAATAACAAGTTCGTGCGGTAAAACATAAAAGATATGACACTTTGTCCACCATTCCTGAATATAATTTGCTAGGGCTAGACATTAATTTACAGAATCTTGAGCCGGATCCTCATTGGCTTCCAAAATTGAATGCCAAAGTGAGAACAAACTAGCATTCAAAGGTTCGGCCATTATTGGAAGTGCGTACTGGTTTTTTCGTCCCACCTCAGTTTATAGATTATTTAATTTGGTTTCTGGAAATTATATTCTAAATATTAAAACCATCTGCGGTTGAAGTACCTACTTTTAATTATGATTCTATTAATTTAAAATCACAATTTTTATTTCGAATGTTTCATAATAATTCTAAATATATATTCTAATTAGGTATATCAGCATTTCCAGTTTTTTATTTACATTCTAATATAAATAGAAGAAGAAAAAAGTTATGTATGTCATTCAAACTGTTAATTTATTTTGAAATATATACTCAGTGCATTATTTAAATTTGTGTTTAATTAAAAATAGCCTTGAAATTTAAAAGTTCATTATAAAAGTACACTGAGTTCAGGTAAAGTAAGTAAGCTAATAGTTATTTTCAAATCAAAATTATCTGAGTTTGTCCTATTGAATCCATTACGTTCTTGCTAATTAATACATTCATACTTTGATTTTTTTGTAAGTTCTTTTTGTAGCATTTCTCCAAAATTCCTTTTTAACAGTCTAAAATTTCCAATAACAATCCCTTGTATACCCTTCTAACTAAAGAACATAGTATTAACTTTGTATTCTAACTAAGAAAGAAGTATTATTAAGTTTTCCATTAAAATGTCTCCATTTCATCGTTTTAAAACATGCCTAAAGCAAAAAGGGATGAATGCTTCGAATCTATATAGATCATAGAATTTCCAGAAATCAATCAGTATCTCTGAATTGCTTCAGTAATCCTAAAGTTCAGAATTACCCAAAAATTATTAAAGATTCTGACCGAAATTTCGCATTATCAACGTCCAAAAAAAAAAAAAAAAAAAAATCTTGCTTGAAACTAAAAAGGCAATTTTACTACACCAAAGTCATAATAATATAACGATCTTTTTTTTTTTTTAGCCAATATTGTGCCAGCCTAGAAAGTAATTCGAGGAAAATGCCTCGAACTAGAAAACTATAAAAACTTCTTTTCAATTTTTGATTTCTAATATATTTGATTTTCTCCAGACCAAAAATTTTTGTAATAAAAATATTTTTTGACCAAATGAAAATTATTTTGTAAATATGAAAAAATAAATTCTTATCTAAGTCATACTTTAGATATATATAAAATTTCAAAACGCTTTTTTTTTTAATGAACAAATAAATAAATAAATATCAATGAAATAAATGATATAAATTTAGAAGAATAAAAGTTAATAAAATCTGGATGTACATTGATGTTTAATTAATTATACAAATGTATATGGTTGGTCTGTGTTTGTGTGTGCGAGAGAGAGAGAGAGTGAGAATGTGAGTGAGTGAAAATATATTAACATAATAATGGTATTTCAAAAGTAAACAAAGAACACTCCAAAAGAAACCAATAAATTGTAAACAAATTTTAGATTTTGCTTCTTATTTTTTGTATTTCTAGATTTAAACAACAAAAACAAATAATTTCTAATTTAATCTTTCACATACAGTTTCCAATATAAGCCTAATTGGAATGAGTCCAGATAATGCCATGCAATTCATAGAAATTTTTCGATTGGACCAGTTATAGGAAAAAATATTTGCAAAATATAATCTTAGAGAGATTAATAAAGCTTTCTGTTTTATGTTTTTTGAATTTTCCTTTCAATATTTAAACAATGTTATATCTATCATTTATGTGTAGGAAATTATTATTTAGCGCCTATAATTTATCATTAATAGAACATTTTAATGGAAGTAAGTTCTCAATTTTAAAGTAACTGAATGTTATAGTAATAATAATTAATATATATGTATTCATAGTTATGCAGGTGCAGGGCAGAAATCTAGCGGATTTTCGAGGAGTTTCCAGTATGTGGAATACTGCTGTAAACTACTCAAGAGCCATCATTGGCTCTTATTTATTTTCCGTTGTTTTGAAGGCGCCAGTAACAATAAACTGTTACACTAACTATTTAGCCACATCAGAGATAGGTCCCTAACATAATTTCAATAAAGACTTTCTCCAACAAACCGTTCAATAGAATCACCCGTCTGTCTCTCTTAGTTATAAAATTATAAAAATTATGTCTTCGTTATATATACATTGTTAAGTTAAACACGAATAATGTTTATAAAACATTTTTTTGTTTTGATTTTTATTATCAAAACAATATGTTAAACTTGTAAACACTGATTTCTAAAAGGTCTTAAATTATTAGATTGTAAATATAATAAATGATACTTTTAGTGTAGCTTCCATTAAGTTTAGTGCTTCCTAATTCTATAGTTCACTTGACTATTTGTTTCAAGACTAAGTAGTTAATGACTTCGTGAATTTTGCTACACATTAATTATTAACCAAACGCATTAAGTAAATTTATTTCTTATAGAAGAACAGAATTAAAAGTAAATAATAACAAACTTTGTTTCTTAATAGATTAAAGTAGAATAAAGTATATAATTAATTTAGTATATTTGTTGTTTTGTATTGAAGTAAATTATTCTGAATTCTTTATAAATTTGCTGTATATTAATAAAAGTATTGCATGAATTTCTTTTAAGAAGGAAGTTGCACTTGATTTGGTCTTATGTCAGTTTGTCTAATGATAAAAGTTGCTTACAAAATAAGCTTCTACTGGAGTAGTATTACTGAACAAAGGTACTCTAAATTATTCTTGGATAGTTCAATAAGCTCTCGCGTTATGTATCTTCTCGGTCAAGAAAGAAATCAGCTAAGGAGAATCAACTGCCTTGATTACCGAGCAGTGCCTTCCATGGCATTTATAGGTCTCGTCGAGAATTGCACTTTGTAGCAAGAAAGATGCAATTTTGTTTCACCTTCTTTGTGAATTTGTGAGATTGTAGATGTTGTTTTCTATAATTTGGAGCGGTGTTTTGTTGACACCGAAGCAGAGATCGAAGTTATTTCTCGCTCCTAGTCCTGCGGTCTATTAATTATATAGAACTGATTTTGAGATGAATACGAGGAATACAATCTCAGCTTCACACGAATTCTCATTTGTCTTCTTTTAATTTATAATTGGTCTCGTTTTTCTATGGATGAGAATGAGGACTTTTCCTGTCATCGTGGTTGTGTATTAGTCCATGTGAAGTTAGTATTGCAAGAATTTGTTTAGGTTTTTTATATATAGTGCCCGTTACATCGTATACTAGAGTCGTATTATTTTGCTAAATCAGCACAAACAATGTTGAGAAACCAATCTCTATCTAAATCTTATTATCTCATCGAAAAAAAAATAAAGATTCGATTGAATGGACGGACCATGTAATAAAAACAATTTCAGGTTTCTTCCTAAAAGTGTATTTATTTTGCCCCTCCGAATGGAACTTTTATGGCTCCACAATTACATTCTCTTCACTGTTTCAATTCCCGTGAGAAAATATTATAAATAATGTTCTACCGCCATTTTTAAGAGCTTCATTAAAATATTTTTATTTGAACTTAAAATGGTCGGCAAGCTATCTGGGTCATTAGATCATAGCATTAACAAGATTCCACTAATTATTCATTATTAGAATTAATTAATCTGATATTTATTAATATTTCCTGTTACAAAAATTACTACATTTCTAAAATTTCTTTTCTTACATAAATTTGAGTTGCCATTTATATATTATTAAACACACAATTATTGTTGACTGTAATATGGATAATAAACTAGAGGTTAGTAATTTTTGCAATACATTTGACATTTTTTATATGCTGGGTTAAACTATTCACACATTACATTAAGGACTAAGGCCACCACAAATCTCCCCAAGATGGCCCACATTTTCGTATTACAATTATTATTTATTGCTGCCTCATTTTTATTAGAGGAACGTTAAATTTCTAACTTATTTATTGAATAATTTTAATGTTTATGACTTTTCTTATATTGAGATTGTCCCACTTAAGTTTTATTATTCAACTGGCATCTTATTTGAAAAAATAAATAAGTATTCACATTTCTGTGTTTGCATTTACATCATCAGCTGTTCTGGTCTGTTTATTTAGTCATTATTTTCTTTTTCTTGAATTCTTCTTTGCTTTTCGTTTTTGTTTCTTTCTTAATTTCCTATGTGTGTTGTGTTCAAAAAAAAAAATGGTAATCATAAGAGGTTCCATTGAATTCTTTCGGTCAAAGAAGTGCTACTTTATTGATTTCTTTTTTCTTACTTTTTAAGAGGGGTTTCTGTGGGGGGGGGGATCATGGCGTTAGGCTATCCTCTAAACCATAGTTTCCCAAAGTGGTCCTTATGACCGCTCAAAGGGTCTGTGGCAAATTAAAATTAATCCGGGGGTGCGTGGACAACATCGGAGGGGTCCGCGAAGGTTAAATATGAAGTACTTTATGAATATAAAGTGAAATAATTGTGACCTATTCTCATTATTATGAAAGTTAAATTAATAACAATAATTAGATTGGTAGCGATTTTTACTTAAAATATAAGTGTAGATAGGTACATAAAATACAAGTAACGTCAAGCATTGCACGGTGCGAGTAGGGCCTACCGCGGCCGTGTGTCTATATATCTTTTTAGGTTTAAACAGGAACAGAATCTCGCCGCTGCATACAAAAAACTCGTCTAAAATATGGCAATGTAAAAGAGCCGTGCATCTGTTCATAAGAATCCGTACTAATTATAGGAGCAATTGATTGAATTATCCAAAGATTAGGAGCTGACAACAATGTTTGAACAAGGATACCACAAATTCTGGTTACAAAATGGAGTTTACCAATTTTATATCCTGAAAAAAATAATGTGTTTTTGTATTTTGTGTAACCAAAAGTTATAATTTCAATATTTACTACTGTAAATATCAAAATGTTTTGTTTATATTTTATTTTTACGTCACCATTTACTATTCAATAGCATCAAAGTTAAATTTGTTTTTTTTTTCTATTATGCAGTTATGCAGAGTTATTTCACTTGGGAATTCATGGTCAGGTTTTTGCTATAAGAAGGGGTCCATAGGCACAGAAGTTTGGGAACCACTGCTCTAAACTGACGTTCAGTATTGCTGGGGCTTAATAGAAGCACTATCATTCTGACAGTGTTGTCAGTTTCAGATAGCACCAAATGGTTGGTACCCCTACCTCTAGGAGCCCAATGAATGGTTAAGCAAGAAAAATAATAAACAATGGCGGGAAAAAAATTCAAATTAAAACATTGCGAATTGAGACACTTCATTATTGAAAAAAAAAAAAAATCCTTGTTTCTAATTAAATTAAAACGCTAGTTGGCAAGTAGCCAAAGAAGAAAACTTTTGAAGTTTAGACAAGTTTATTTTTCGATGTTTTGGATACTTTTGGTTGTCCTTCCTTTAGGAACTGTCAAAGAGCTGGACGTGGTGTATGTATAAAGGTTAGAACAAAAAGTTCTTGTAAATATGTTTGTATCATTAACAATAGCCAAACTTAATCTATTATTTATTTTTTTCAATTTTATACTTTTTGAAATTAAGATTGTAAAATTAAATTTGTACTTTCTATTTATTTAGTAGCCATTTTTTTTTTTTTACTTTTCCTTTGTATTCACTATTTTAGATTTAGATCAATAATGATCAATTAAGCTCTAGAAAAAATTGCTAGTATTTCGTAACTACTTTTTTTTTTTGCAACAAGAGATATATTTGTTATAATATTATTTAAAAGGGACAAATAGGAAAAACCGCTGCTAGCGTACTTGCCGGTTGATACTAGCAATCAGGGTTCGATTCTCGTGAGTGCTCAAACAACAGTGTTGACCCAGCATTGTGAGAAAAAGTAGAGAGCTATATACTTCAGTCGCTGATTACTATGTTCCCTATACTAATCGCCGTCTAGAAGGTCTGTTGCGCTAAAGTTCTTTTATCTTTTGTCTTAAGAAGTAGCAAGTATAATGTTCAATTACCCTCCACCTTTGGAGATATAATTAAAAGGCAACTATTGTTTATTGAAAATCTAGCTTTGAATAAAAATTTCTAAGGTAATCTTTTTATAATTTTCTTTCTAAATTTACATATTTATTGGTGCATAAGTTTTTTTTTTTTTTTTGGAGTGCTCTTAAATAAAAAAACCAAAAAGGCTGTGCTTAAATGTAATACACATTATAAGTATTTTTTATATTAAAGACTAGGTTGTGATAATGTAAACAAAATACTTACAAAAAAAAAAAATAAATAAGAATAATAAAGGAATTTTAGACTAAAAAATGTTGTACAAATATAAATACATGTTTGAAAAAAAAAAAAAAAATATTATTGTAGATGGTATATTTTTCATGTTTCAGAGATTTATTAAAGGAATATATTAGATAAAATAAGATTTTATTAATTATTTATTATTTCTCTTTATAATTATCAGATAATTTTTTATAATGAGTAAAGAAGCATTAATGAATCTGTAAACCAAATATTTCTAAAAAAAAAAAAAAAAATAATTCAATCTCACTGAACGGAATTGCTCATTTTCCATAAATATTATAAAATAAAAAAAATTATCCATGGAAAAGCTTCTATTGATGAAACATTGAATATTAATAACAATAAATAATAATAAAAGAAAGAAATATAAAATATATTTATTTTTCTGTCATAATAATTATTATGAAATATTAAAATATTTAAATGTGCCAAGTTATTTATGGTGCTTATCAAATAATAAATGATAAAATTTAATTTCCATCAGTTTGTAAAATAAAAACTAAAATAAATGGATCTTGTATTTTTATGAATGTTTTTCTCTATATTATAAGTATATATAAATACAATTTTTATGGAATTAATTTTCTATTATTTTTATATACCTCTATATAACTTTCTAGAAAATTATATGTAGGTACGCTCCCCGCAGAAAAGGATGCTGGAATGAATAAAAAATTTTATAAGTAAAGCATTTGCGCCATCTTTCTTTTATAAGGTAAGTAAGAGATAAGTGCGTCCCTTTAAATTCACCACCCTTTAAGAATAATAAAGATAAAATGAACTACATTTAAAATGAAATACAAACTATATCATAAAAGAACACTTCTAATATATACTGCATCTATTGCACCCTTGAAGTCCATCGATTGTAAGTTTTATTTTCCTTCAGTAGCCTTCCATTTTATTTTCTCTTATTGCCGCTCGTATCACATTTTCGAAATTGAGTTTTCACCGGAAATACATGTTTTGTGGTGCCCCCCTCCCCCGTAAATGTAAAAAATATTTTATTAAAGAATTGTCAGTATTTGGTGCATTTATGTTTTTCTGTTTTAAGAAACTGTATCAGCCAAAAGTCGCAAAAGGTCCACCATTGTCATACTTTGTTTGGATATTAATTGCTCAGATAAAATTATTATCTGGACGGATTACAATGCACGAAAAAATATGTAATCGAAAGCCAAGATGGCCAAAGATACTCAGCAATTTTTTGACAAATGGTAAAAGTAACAGCTAATGTTCTGCAAATCTTTGCTCCATCTACCGGTTACTAACCCAACTATATAATCCGCATGGAAGTCGGATTGTCGCCAATTTAAAGCTATTTTTGTTTTTTCTCTCTCATTATGATGGACAAAACTGTTAGAAATGGAGTAAAATTATTTTCCAATTGATTCCTAATTGGGAATATTGACAATAGAGAACTGCCTTTTAATAAAAAAATTTGGCTGCTGTATGAGAACGGTATTCATAAATATTGGCGATTACAGACTATGGTTAATTCAGAAGCTATCAGACAGTTGATTCTCATGAATAAAATGTTAAATCAACGTTTTCCTATTGGCATTGCTAACATTTGTACTATCTGGTAACCTAAATGAATTCTACTACAAACCCAATCCATTGCATCTAAGATTTAAAATCGATTGGTCAATACTAGAAAAACTCACGTTTATACGAGCGTTTAAAAAGAACAGACGTACAGTACTGGCACTCCTACACTCCACCCACAGGGAGACTAAAGACGCAGTATAGCTTTGCTTCAAAAGTAGAAAGTATTCTAAAAGAGAAAGACTTAGTCCTTGAAAACCGGCAAGAATTCATCCCAGACTGGGATCCTGGACGAGGAATTAATTTATCTGTTTTCTTGAACTTAATAAACCCGGTCAATAAAGCCACCACGTCTCCAATGCTAGTCAAAGCCAGGGCTTTAGAAACAATCCACCAAAGGTTCCCTTCACTTCCATGGTTGCACGTGTTTACTGATGGTTCCACCCATGGAGCAAGAAAGAACGCTGGTGCTGAAGTCTACTCATCCTCCTTTCAGTGGGAAGGGAAGCCATGAACTTCGATGGCGAGATCGGTGCCATCTACGAAGCTTTGAGAGCGGTAGAAACCTCGGCGGAGAGTAAAATCGCACTTTTTATTGACTCAAAGGCCGCTATACAAGCGATTACGTGCAAAAAGAGGACAGAGTCGTTTGCCGTTTTAAATTCCCGCCAGGCATTAGCCAAACTGGAGCAGTCAGGAAAGCAAGTCGCTTTTCAATGGATCCCTTCTCGTTGTGGATTAGTTGGCAACGAGGAGGCTGACAGACTTGCCAAGAATGCATCAGTAACCCTTCAACCTGAATATTCCCTAACTTATGCCTCCGCGAAGAGAATCATTCGCTATGCACTAGCGGAGGAAACATAGAACTGTCATCGTCAGCAAGCGGCAGGGAAGCAGTGGGAACACTTGCAAGTGAAATCGAAGCGCATTCCGACTAATCTGGAAAGGAGGAATGCTGCAGCATGTTTTAGTACTGGACATGACTACCTACAAAGGCACCTGTTCAAAATCGGGATAGCCGTGTCTGCAACATGTCCTCTTTGCCAAATTGACGAGATGACCGGCTTCCACCTCGACACATGTCCCAGACTTGTGGACATAAGAAATTCTTTAAGCACGAACATGGACAAGTGGAAACCATGTCCAAACTTTACTGGGCAGCGCGATACCGAATGGCACACCCCGCCACCGGTTCACAGGTGTAGTAAAAAAAAAAAATAAAAAACTCAGCCTATTTTTTTTTTTTTTTTTTTTCAGGCGGGCTTAACGTCCAACTACCAATTAGATGTCGTGGACAGGGGCGGAAGAACCTACTTTACTATTAACATTTTTTAAACAAATATAAAATTTAGTTATACGCTGGACTCGAACTGGGGTCCTCCCACTTACAAGTCCCCATGCTCATAACCAATACACCAACACTCGCCCCAAAAAAACCCAAAAAACTCAGACTAAATGAACTAGATAATTTTATGCATTTTTTTATGCAAATTGCCTTCTGAAACACTGCCTACTTAGGGCGTTGTATTGCTGATTATAACGCCAGCAATGAGGACAGATTTACCATTCTATTAAATGATTTGTGGAATTCTGATGTTTTTTATTTTTATTGTCCTTTAGTTGTTTCAAAGAGATTACTTAAGTATTACTTCATTTTTATTAATTATTACTTTATTTACTAATTTTTTATAGGGTTATCGTTTTATATATATATATATATACTAAATATTAGTAAAATTTAATTCATATGAGATTAAAGTTGTTTATTGGGTGCTTTTCTTTAGCACACTATTTTTTGTTCAGTTTTTATTCTATATTGTTTACAATTATTATATTTTTTTAATACTTGTAAACACCATTGTATAGACGATTGTCGAAAACAATAATAATAAATAATATTTCCCCATATATGTACAACAACAAGGGGAGCGTAACAGAAACGTTACATTGAAGTGAACTCTCTACACGAACTTGGATAATTTGCTCTGACGATGGATGAAAATCTGAAACCGGCCAGGAACAAAATCAATATGCATGCTGTGACGGACAAAATACCAGATGTTATCCTGCATTGCGGACCTACCCACATTTCCAATAAATAAAAGAAATAAAATTCTTTGTTTGGGTATCAGAAAAGCGGATCGGAAAGAAGATTTCGAACAAAATCTATCTACCAAAAAAAAAAAAAGTACTAATTCACTAATATCTTGTTTTTAAGTTTTGGGATTTTCTCGAAAACGCTCAACAACGATTTTCTTTAAGATAATTAAAATCAGTTTATAATGTTTCAAACAAACGCAAAATATCCTTACTTTTTTTACGGATTCCTCCAGAAAAGCATCTTCTGAAGCCTCCTGAGCACGAAATTGATCTCTATCTCTCTGTGAGTGTTTATTTTGAATGTCATTTTTATTTAAAATATTTATTCGGACAGAATGGTTAGGGGGTTTTCTATAGCAGCTTTAAAAGTTGGTGGGATTCTCGTTCAATAAAAGTTCGGTTGTCCTACTATATCATATAAACGTTTGGAAAAATGTTAAGTTTGAAGAAAATTTGTGTGAAAGGAAGTCTTGGTAAGTATTTCACTACATTTTTATTATTATTAATTTTTTTTTATTTATTTAGAGATCTCTGATTCTCACCATTATATTTTATTTATATTTAAACATTAAATTCCATATACTTCACAGCTATCATATCCAGACAAACCAAATACTAAATGAAAAGCAAATATCGTGTAATTTATTTCAAACTTTTATCTGGTGAAATGCCAATAAAAGCGCAATACACATGAATGTAGAAGGAAAAGATATATTTTGGGCTTCTGAAAGTTGAAAGGATAAAATAATACCGAATAGACGTATGGTAAATCGTGTAAAAAGAAATTTTATTTATGAAGATATTAAAGGAAATACAAAATGTTGCAAAATATTATACCAAAATTATTTAGAAAATAAAAACAATTTACATTTTGAAATCCACAAACATTGCAACATTCTTTCAGTTTGAAGATCTAAAGAATAACATGTATTGTATAGTGTCGCTATCTACAACACCTGTAGTAAAACTACTTTAAAACGTCACCATTCTTTTTTTTTTTTTTACCACTTCGTCAATCTGAATGCCAGTCTGAGTGCGACCTCGAAACTTGTGTGTTGTGTCCGTATATTGTGTGTATAGTTTATAGTTTTAGTGGGCGTTACCACCATGACAATATGTTGTTATTTTTGCTATATTTTGTGCTCAATGTAAATGGACAAAGATATTTTGATAAAGATGGACGCTATATACCACCAAATAATGGTGAAGACGTTGATCTTAATACATATGTTTATAATAACAGAAGATATGGTCAGTCTTACAATCCATTAAGGCCATATAATACAGATTTATATAATCCAAATTCATATAGTCCTGGTTATAATGTACCAATGGATTTTCATCCTGGAAGGCCTAGGCCAGAAGATCCAAGATTTGATGTAAGTAAATATAATATGTTCTTTATAAAGTATATATCAACAAGTTGTAAAACATTATGGCGTTACCTAGGAGACGCTCCATTGAACCACCTGTTTTTATTGTCTATTTGACTTACCTGATGCTCTCCTTTGTATTTTTATCACTTATTTAAGTCATAAAATAATGCTTTGCTAATTAATCAAAGAAAATAGAAATCTATGTCGGTTTCTATTCTGCCCTCCATCTTTGAAATCTTCAAAATGTGGCTGTAAGTTTTTTAAAAATTGACGAGTTTTATCACTAAAATGAGTTCATTTATGGGACTACCACTTCATAATTAACTGTAGGTTAATGTAATTAAAAACCAAAATATATCCATTTTTTACCTGCCATTTTTATCTTGTCTTAACAAAACGAAATTTTTTTTTTTAAGGAAGTTACATTTATGTAAATATGCAATATTAGTAAAGCTTTCACATATTTCTTACTATTATGATGTAATCTTAAACAGTATTTATATGTAGAATTATTAAAAATTTAACTTGGCAACAATAAACCGGCAAAGCAGTTTACTTTCTTACGGATATTAAATATAAAATTTGGTGTGATGCGGTAAACCATTTAGATTTCTTAACTTTCAGTTAACAAATTTTGTCCATTTGGGGATTTATACATCCCATTTATTTGTCTTTAAAATTAGTTCTTACACTAATGTAGGCCTGAACAATAAATATTGAAATGGCATTTTAGATAGAAGCCAGATATCACAAATCTCCCGAAAGGCCGCCATTATCATATTTTTTTCGCAAAATGTTGCGAATAAAAGCGTTTCGACCTAAAACTATATACTCAATACAAAGAAAATCGATGTAGAATGTGGAAATATTTGAAAAAGCAAAAATTCACCAAAATCGTATTTCCGTCATTTCAGAATAGATGTTTTACTATGCGTCGAATCCCTTTTAATATGGAATATAAAGTTTGCAATTTTGTTTGCATGAGTTATGCCTAGACCATGCACATAAATAATTATTGCCAGTTCTCAAAAACATTATTTTCCTTTTTCCAGGGATCTGTTAATAAATGAACCTTCAGTGAAATCTAAACTTTGAAAATCTCATCTACCTTCCTATTGCAGTGAGAGATTTTAAAAAAATTATATTTAGCCCTATTCTTATAGGGCACTTTCCACTTATTATATTCTGCTTCAGATTCTCTAAATGAAAGATGAACTTCAACTGAATATGGATACTCTTTAATCTTCTTCTTTACCCGATCAAAATACCTGTCAGTGGTGGGTTCACCTCTTTTTTAAGATAAATTTTGAATAATTGAGATCAAATTATCTTCCAGTGATGTATTTTGTTTTTGTAAAAGATTAATTATTAAGTTTTCTATCAAGTTTTCGAAAATAGGCATATATTATAAGAAATAGATGTATTGATGACTGGAATTATTTTTTTTTATTTGGGATGTTCAGAGATGAATGAGGAAATAACAGAACTCAAAAAAAAAAAAATACTGGAGTGTCTATACCTGATATTCCTTCCGAAAGTTTGAATATAATAATGAAACCTCAATTTATCTTTGAATGTTGTTGCAACTTCATGCAATTTTTTTTTTTTTTCTAATATTACAAACGTCAAATTTGCTACATTTGTGAAGAATTTTTTTATTATTGTGTGAAATATTTTTCGGAAAAATTAATTTTATGGTGGTTTGGCGCGAGTAAATGCCTTTCAGGCGTTTTAATTCCTTCTTCTACAAAAAAAATAAGATATTCATGGACACACTAATCATTAGGCATTATTCAGCATCGTTGCTGATGACAAATCTTTTACTTAAGGGCCTCACTCAAAATCCTCTTTTCTAGAAAGCAATTACGCTTAAAAAAAATGTATTGCGAAATAGACCTTATGTTGATTTCGCAATGCGACTGAAAGATCTATTGTGTCTCCCGGAGCTATTGTGTCCTTCTCAGTGCACTGCCGGCCTCCAAGCAGTGTTCTCTAGCTACAGACAACACCGCTCATCACCGTGCAGTGACTTGTAGTGGCTCCTAGGAAGAGAAAATCTAACGGCAGCACTGGATTCGAACCCGGGATCTCCGCGTAGCTAGTCCAGTGTGCGACTACTGAGCTAATCTCTTCCTTCTCCCTCGGCTTACGCCAATTAACTGGGGGGGCGGAGACCTTAGTTTATGTACTGTGTTTGCCCTTGTCTGTAAAGTGTAGAATGTATGTAGTTTAAGTTTCTTGTGTACTGTTCTGACGAAGTGCATGGAGTACTGAGCTGTGGCAACCCGTGGGGTCGCTACTCCCCAAGTAACTGGATGCGACAGATACCCCAAAGCGGGCAATTTTTGCTTACTTCTATTAAGAGGGAGTATTGCGACCATGTCAAAGTTTCGAATTAAGTTTTCACCGGAAATACATCTTTTGAGCTTCCCTGAGTACGAAAAATTTGTTTTCAGCGGATGGTCTGTGTGTGTGTGTGTGTGAACAAAACATCTCAAAAACCAAAAATACTGGAAGCTCAAACATGGTATTCCCATTTAGGTACTACCACTGCATCTGATACGAAGGTTTCGGGCAAAATTCTTGAACCAAACATGCTATTTTACTGAACTTTTTTTTGTTTGTTTTTCGCGATTTTTTTTCGAAAACGACTCTAACCATTTTCTTTAACTTTAGTAACTATCTACACACATAAATGCCTATCACTTTTATTTGAAACATTTTGGCGGAAAAATGATCTTTTAGAGGGTTTCTGAGGAGTATTATGCTTTCCTCTAAAGTACCACTTGAGTACAATACATGGCTTTTACTACTTACATAATATTAATATACTTCAGATGCCTTGGTACAATTCCAAATTTTTTTTGGAATATCGGTTAAGCGGAAGTACGATTTCACAATACAACTGAGTTTTTTGGGGGGGATTTTCTCTAAAATAACTATACCGACTTTCTTTAATTTGAAATGCTAACCTACACATAATATAAACTTTTTATTTGTAACATTTTTCCAAAGAAATTGATTTCAGTGGATCTGCGGAAATTTTGTGACGTTTAAATTTCAAATTTTGTATAATGTTCGTTCATTTTTTTTTTGTTTTGGTAATTTCTTTTGGATTACAGTATAATCATTTCTATTATACTCGAGTACGCAGATGTCTCTCCGCCATCTCTATATTTATGTTTGAACAAATGAGTAAAATGGGAAGTATAAAGAAAATTTGACATTTTATAAATAATTGTATTAACTGCAGCAAGAGAAAATATTGTGAGTATTTCAAACACCAGATTTTTTTTTTAATTTCATTTCGTCCTGCATTTGAAGCCAGCGGTCCAATCGTTTTTCGCCGAGGCCTCTAAAAGTGTCAGTGCAATGTTGAGTGCATTATGCATTGCAACATTATGCAATGTTGTGTTGCAGAAATTTCAAGTTTCAAGAAAATTTTCAGTTGATAATGCTGAAATACAGAAAGTTGTGGCAGTATTTCATAATTGATTTTTATGTTGATGTGTAGGAATATAGTTTTCCATATTACCCTCTTACTAAAATTATAGTAGTTTCGTCTTTATGTTATTTATGAATGGCACAATAACCAAATTAAGCTCCAAGACAAAATGCAAGAACTTGAGCTGGATTTCAGTTAAATGTGACTTTTTTTCACGAATTCATAATTTTATTTTAAGCTATCTTCTTTCACCTAGAAAAAATAAAGGTTTTATACATTCTTGTAGAGCATGTAAGGATGAAATTAATTTCAGTTGTTAACTAATAAAGTATGATAAATTATCTATTATCTGTGAAATTTGATTTTTTTTTTTAATGCGGTTTATTTGTGTTTTGGACCTTTTATAAGTGATAACTTTGTTGGACGGTCTAAAATCGATTGTGGTCAGTATTGTATACTTCAATTGTTGTCACGGTAACAATATCTCTAGAATTAGTTGCCTCATTACTTCAGTTTGCTATTGTTAACTTTATTTCTAATAAGTCGCAAGTAATGCTTATTATTACATTTATTTTCTGTTACAGTATAGTAATAAATAAAATAAGCCTTTAATTTTTTTTTTAATTGAAATAATTATAAATGAATAAAAGAAAATAATAAATAGGAAAAGTTACTCTTGGTATAAATTAGTCTAACTGAACTAAATAAAAGTACCTTGCTATTAAATAAGGAAAAAAAAATATGAACACCACTCACTTTTATCTTTCTGTAGTCTCTTTACTTTTTGCTGGAATTAGGCCCATTTCTGGGCAAAGGCCTCTCCCATTGTATTTCACTCTTATCTAATTTTTGCCCTTGTACTGAAATTTATTCTGGTTAAATCTTTTATTTCGTCTCGCCACCTAGTAAACTGTCTTCCAGTTCCGACGAGACTCCATTCTACGCTGATAGCCAGCCCAATTCCATTTCATTTTTTTTTTTTGCTGTCGTCACCCCGTGATTCCTTTTCCTCTTGGTACTGGGGGGGTAGTTTTAGGACCGTACCTACCCTCTCGGGTTTACCATCCCCCGTTACAAGCATCGGGATCGTTTAACAAAAGAGGGATGTCACCGTCATAGCAAGACTATTAGTGCAATACCTCTCCATGGTGGAAGTGCCTAGGCACACCCCTGCTTGACCCATTTAAGGGCAGGTTGAGATACGTTCAACCAGCGCACAAAGTGGTCACACTTCACTCCCAGAAGCTAGGGAAGGCACCCCCTAGCAGGCTATGGTGAACCGCGCACACCCAGCAAATGCGCTTCCAGCAACGGGCTGGCACCGGGGTTTAATTTATATTGCGAGTCTTATCCCACTCAACTCATGACCTCGGTCATTGGTAGTTGGTTAAAACACGGCCACTACGAATCCAACCTCAATTGCATATTGATCCAGCTAGCGTGACTGATCGCACGCCCGATGGATCTACAGATTCCATCTACTGATTCCTGCCCATTGCTATAAGTACAGGGGTTCAGTAACCCAGGATCTTTCGGCAACCCTGCAAGGGGAAAGGATCAGGATAGGATTGGTCAGGGTGAAGGATTCCCTAACGCTGATTGCACTCCGAAGGTTGGGCGATGGTGACGCCACATCCCACGCTCTATGCTGTCGTCACCACATTGTGAAACGTGCCTTCTAATAACAGTGGTCCGAACTCTATCCCTTTTTTTTACTTTCTCTTGTTAATACCCAGAAGGTTCCTTTCCAGCCTGTTGTGTGCAGCATAACCGTTGTTTGTACTGTTTGGTTAGAGACATGTCTGTGCGCCATAAAGGAGACATGGAGCTATGCATGTGTCCAAAATATTTTTTTTTAATCTGCATGTTCAATGAAGCTTTGAAAGCATGCTTAAGAGACCAGTACTTCTTCCATCTAATGGAAACTTTTCTATTCACCTCCTGCTTAGTTCTATTTTTAAAAGAAATTAACTGCTCTAAGTAGGCTGTTTCACTTACCCAGTTGATTTCTTCTCCGTTTATCTTTATTGCCGTTTGTGGCCTATTTGTCAGTAGTTATGTTTTTTGGACAATAATGGTTAGCCCTGCTTTGGAAACATGCTTAAGAAGGTCTTGTATCGTATTCATCCTCTTCCATTACAGCGATAAGAGATAGTGAAGAATACGATTTTTCGAAATTAAGATTACTGAGGAGAAAGAGAAAGTCGTATAATTGTTTCACATCAGATTCTTTTTGCACTACTCAGAACGGTAAGAGAAAGTAAAAAGTATTTTTTAGAGAAGAGAATAGTTTCTCTTTCTGAATGTTTGCATATAAAATTTGTTTAAATTGGCAGAAATGTATTTATTTATTTATTTATTTGAAGCAAAAGGAAGAATGTAAGTAGTGTTTATAAAGATATTTTTTTTATATAATTGCAATCGCTTCAATATATTCGTAACAATTTTCGAAAAGATTCGTGATTTAATTATTCTTGTAACGTATATTCAATTAAAAAGTAAGATTAACACTAAAAAACTAGATGTCTAACGGAGGAAGATCCAAATGTTCAAACTAAAACTTTCTTCTCAACTGTGAACTGATGTTTCTTCACTAGTTGAAATGGCTCTCTCTTTCTAACAGTCCTTGACAGCGTACAGCAAGCTGGATTCTTTTGTTTTTTGCTTTCTAAATTTCATTAAAAAGTTCTTAAACTAAACTGTAGAGAACACTTTGTCTAGTAGAATTAGAATTGCTTAAAAAAAAACTTCATTATGAGCGAAATTAAATATTAAACGTTAGAAAATTATATTCATTTTTTTTTTAATGCTTATTTTCTCGGAACAGTACAATGAGTGCCGATATAAAGCATGTGTGAAAAGAAGCACCGCTAAGGCTCTTATATACAAAGTATATACAAAACTCTGCTGTGAAAGACTTTGTCTTATGCAGTTAAACTTTAAACTTGGAAATTTTTTTTCAGAGCTCTTAATATAAATATAGAATGGTGAGGTTACATGCTGAGCTTATGGTGAGGTTACATGCTGACCTTTGGTCCAGAGATTTCGAAGTAGTTACATTGTAGTCCAGTAGACAGCGTTAGAAGTATTGAAGGAATTCAAATATTTAAAACCTAACGCTTGCTACAAAAGTCCTTAAAATCCGTTTTTTTTTGGGGAAATCATTTTAAATAAAAGTTGTAGAATTTTATCCAAGCATTTAAAGTTTAAATAAAATCGTAGCCGTTTTCGAGAAAATTCCAAAAACTCAAAAAAAAAAACTACTATATAAACTCGCACTTGTGATTAACCGATTTTTTCAGAATTGGATACTAGCAACATTTATAATGGGTATTAATATCTTATAGATATCAGTATCATAGTGTACTAATGTGGTACTTTAGAGGAAACCATAAAGTCACCGTTCCCCTCTTAGGGTTGTTTTGTACATAAGGACCTTAAATCTGCTTGTCCAATTTTTGAACAACAGAAACTTCTGGAAAACGAAGCTTCCCGCCATTCCTGTTTTCTCATTACTTTTACGTTTTAACATATTTCAGCCACGAGCGCGCTCAGATATTTGAACTGGAGTGTGGTTTTAAAACTATGGTCCCCAAACTTCACATTGGATTCCTTTCTAGAAGCTTTCAAATAGAAAGTCTTGTCATCATTTATATGCCGTTCTCATGCCGAATTCCTCAAAAAATCCAGCTAACGCTCACATCGATCTTAATACAACATCATCTGCATAAGCTAAATATTGACTCACTCGATTATACACTGTGATTTGGATTAGTTCGAATGCCTTATTTGTTGTGGTTGGTGACGGTAAAATTGGAAATCATCAGAGATATTTTCCGTGATAGCCAGCCAGCTTTTTTTTTTTTTGTGATTATCGACCGGTTTCGGGCGGAAACATCAGGATGATTATGTCAAAACAGTGTGATAATATAGATTTACACAGTACGAACTTAGTTGATACACTGATGGTTGCCTTATCTCAGGCCGTCCTCAATGTATCCGACAGTATACATTGTACTTTCACTTCCTACAAAAAAAAATGTTGGTTTACTAATTTTGCCCCGATTTATTCCCGAGCGTTTTTGCCGAAACATTTTTCTCAGATCCGATACCATTCTTGAAAAGAAAATGAAATTTATTCGTTTTTGAAATGTTTCATATAGATAAATTGAAACTATTGGCTAAAAAATTTCTCTCTCTCCAGAGAACCTCAAAAAATATATTCCCGGTGAAGAACTGAATTTCAAAAATAATTATGACGAAGGCAGTTTGCTTTTTATTACTATTACTTTCCCTTAATTTAAAAGTGAAAATTATCTCTATATTATGAGGAGATATAAAACGAAAAAATTAGATCAAATCAACAAATGCACAGTAATTGAATCTAATTTAATTACGAAAATCAAATTTAGTTTCTTGATTGTATGGAAGAATAAGGTGGAAAATATTATACCCAACTAAAGACAGTGCTCATTAATGAAACTAATTACATTTCCCCTAGACAAAATTAATCTTACTATTAGTGTAGAAGAGTTTGACAACTGGAGATATTGAATGAGGTTTACATGGTGTAACTCTTAGATTAGTTTCTTAATTGGTAAGCTTCTTATTTCTCTTGAGAAATAATGTTTAAGGAACACAAATTGTATGTATTAAGTGCAAAGGAGTGATTAAACTTCATGAACCAACCACATTTCAATAAACTGTTGACGATATAAGAAAGCTGGTATGAAACATATACAACTTATTCTCGTTAATAAAATTCTGTTTAAATAACAAATTTTACTTATTTATTCTAGCATAAAAAAATCTTGTGTGAAACATTCACACAATTTTCTCTTACTCCAGTTTTCAAAATTGAAATTGATAAATTTTATAGTTATGTACCACATTTAATGAAATTCGTCGGAGTTCGTCGAAAACTGAAGAACTGTTCTGTAAAAACGCACTTCCGGTTTATTAATTTTCTTGAAACTCGGAATTTTGGCTATCTATTTATTTCTAGTTAATTTTGTTTGTATGGTAGAATTGTATAATCAGCTATGATAATACTTTAGAAATAAACATAACCCCACCCCTCCCCACAAAAACCATTAGCTCTTTATATATACGAGTACTTTACTTTAAAGAAAATCGTTGGAGCCGTTTTTGAGAAAGTACTATAAAACTGAAAATAAATTTCAGTAAAAACGTGCTTCCAGTCATCGGATTTTTTTCAAACACGGGATTTCAATAACATATTTAATTCTAATTAATATTATTTAGATGACAGAATTGTATAGTAAACTGAAGTAGCACTTTAGAGGAAAACTTTACAGCACCCCTCCCCCAAAACTGCCCTTAAATGAATTTTCCCGGAGAAATGTTACAAAAAAGTTGTAGCTCTTTGTATGTGTAGTTGATATACCAAGTTTAAAGAAAATCGTTGTAGTCATTTTTGAGAAAATCGTAAAATATTAAAAAAAAAAAAAAACTAGTAAAGTGGTACTTCCGGTTGAGGAATTTTGACAGATAACGTAGGGTCAGATCCCAACCCTCCCGAAACCTGATACCTAAACGGAATATCAAGTTTCAACTTTCAAGGGTTGTCGTTTTTGAGCTATGTTGTTCACACACACACACACACCATTTTCTAAAAAACACTTTTTTGGACTCAGGGGCCTCAAAACGAATGTTTCCGATGAAAACTCGATATCGAAAATTTGACACGATTACAATACTTCCTCTTACTAGGAGTAAGAGAAAGTAAAAAATAGTAATGCCAAGGAGAGGGCAAGGACAAGTAGTGGAAGTGATTGCATTGTAGTCTAGAAGAGAGTACCAATAACATTTCAAATTTAATGCCACAAATCAGCAGAACCTCCCAAAAATCAATTTTCCCACAAAAATGTTTCAAATAAAAGTTATAGATATTTATGTATGTAGATAGTATACAAAGTTTAAAGAAAATCGTTGGTGCCGATTTCGAGAAAATAGCAAAAAATTGAAAACAAAAACATTCAAATGTTACACTTCCGGTTCTTGAATTTTGCCCGAAACCTTCGGAGGTAAGTATTGAAACGGAATACCAAGTTTGTGTGTGCTTCCTGCAATTTTTCGTTTTCGAATATATATTTTATTAACACACAAACATTCACATTTCGCTTAAAAACTTTTTTCATACGCAGATGACCTCAAAATATGACTATGGAATAACAGAAAGTAAAAGATCACCTAGTCTGGAGCCGTAGTCCTTAGCCAGTTATTATCACAAGATAATTTAAAGTGATCATTTTGATTTATATTTTACTATTAGGAAGTACTGCCTGAAATTACGTTACTTTGAGTAAAATCAACATAGTTTAAAAATAAATTTCCAAAATGTGGTCACTCATTGTTAAATATTATAGGAGTATAGTTTAAAGATATATATGGAATAATAAAATGTAATCTGTACAGCGGAAGTTTTATTTATTTATTTATTTATATTTGTATTAACTAGCACCTGCAGCTTTTTTCATCATAAATCGTAATAAATACAAATTTCCAAATATACATATAAATAGATGTAGTAAACAACAAATTTTATACAACCAAAAATACAAATACAAATTTATATAAATAAAATATATGATACACCTATAAATAAAAAGGATAAACTATACACCTACATACATACGAGGATTATTCAATATTTTCATGAAAAGAGGACTGTAAATTGCACAGAATATCTCTATAAGAATAAAGACACTTTCAGTTTCATAGGTTGGTATACCTGTCATCAGTTTAAAACAGCTGTCTGACCACTGTGTCAGTATACATAACCTCTATTACTCATTCAGTGATGGCAACTGCTTTGGAAGAGCTACACGTACACAACTATAATTTCTGGTACTTTAAAGTTATGAAGTCACACAAAAATTTACTTCCGGAATGGTCAAGCAATATAATGTAAGTTGTATGATTTGTCAAATGGCCGGAACAGAGCGTCAATAATATGAATGTAACATTTATAAATTAACTGCCACAAATTCCATAGACAATTGATGAAATAATGTTACAAATAACAGTAATAGGTTTTTAACTGGTGCGTTAGTATTCCAGGTTTGAAGGAAATCGTCGCATTTTCCGATAAATCGATTTTATTCAAATTTGTAATTCTAACCATGTTTCTGTTTATTAATATTATGTATGTAGGTAGCATTATACATTGTGCTGAAGAGGTACTTTAGAGGAAAGTTGAACGCTACTATTCCCAGTAGAACTCCCCGCCCAAATCAATTTTCCCGGGAAAATGTTTCAAATAAAACGCTAAGTATTTATGTATGTAGTTAGTATACGATGTTTAAAGAAAATCGCGGTAAATTTAAAAAAAAAAACATTCAGTAAAGTCGCACTTGATATTGATAAATTTTATCTCCGAAAGCTCAGTGTCATTTGCATTGGTAGTTCCAAAATGAAATACCCAAACACACACACATACCTACAGACCATTCGCAAAAAAAAAAATATTTTTTCATACTCAGAGGATCTCAAAATATGTATTTCCTGTTAAAACTCAATTTCGAAAATATGACACAATATTAATATACATCCTCTTAAGGAAATTAAAAAAATAATGATAGATCCAAATTGCTGTAATAAAATTTATAAACAATAAAATGCCAGTAATCAAACAGTGCAGACGTAGGAAAGGTTACGGAATCAAAATAGCTTGAACAAAAAAATCGAAACTTTCGTAGAGTAAATAAGCGAACATCGATATATTCCTAACTAAAAATGATGTCTGTTTATTCAGTTATAAAGAGATACTTTTTAACAATTGGCAAATGATTCATAATTGCTATTGTTTTAAAATTTTAGTATTAATGGAATAAAATATAAAGCTGATAATAATTACCTGTATAGTTGGGCAAACTGAGTGACATTGATCGATTTGGCCGTAATAAAACAAGCCCCCCCCTTTCGTTCCATCTAAAACTGAAACCATTCAGAGGTATTGTTTAATGAAAATACAAAATAAAATAAAAACCATCTGATAAAAACAGTCCCTCAACTTTTCATTAGAATCCTAACAATACAGTTTATTGTTCACCCTGTCGTATTATATAGCGTATACCTATCAAAAAATAAAAGAAATTGCACCAACTCGAAGGGCAAAATTGTTGTATTTCAATGTTCACAACAAATTTAGTTTTTGTAAAGGTTTTATTGAACAAATAATCATAAAAAAATGTTTTTTTAAAGAATCTGTTTTTAAAAAAATCTGGTGTGAAACACTCACACAACTTTCTTTTACTGCTGTTAATACTTACTTACTTAATCACGGTTTACTTTGAGGGGAACTTCCAAATTGATATACTGAACAGTGGCGTCTGGGACGGTGATCTCCTATGTTCTGGTATACATGCGGCTCTAAAACTCCGGCTGGGGTCCATGGGGGCAGGCCTAAAGTCAAGATTAAGGCCAGCCTAGGGAAGTACGCCACAGTCTTTCAGGCTGAAGTTGTGGCGCTATAGCTCTGCGCTAAGGAGATTATAGGGCAAGGTTTACAGGGTAGGAGATCGGCCATATACTCCGACAGGCAGGCACTTTCTTTACACCAAATAGTCTCCGAAAGCCTAACTGTCCTAACCGAAGTGGGTGCTCGGAACAAGCTGACATTCGTCTTGGTGCCGGGATATGCGGGGTTCCTGGGCAATGAGAGGGCGGATGCCCTGGCGAGGGAGGATTCGAAGGATAGCCATATAAGCCCCAACCTTTCTGTTGGTTGTCCAGGAATCTAATTCAAACTTCTATCAAGGGTTGGATAGAGATACAGCGTCTGCAAGGTGGGGGGAGAGAGTGGAAGACAGAGGTAGGCTAAACTCTTCATTAAGAGACATTTACCTAAATTTACTAAATTGACCTACTGAGTCATAGCCGAAGGGATATAAGGCTAATAGTGGATGTACTAACAGGGCATTGTAGGCTGAATAGGCACATGCACCATTTGTTACTTGCGGATAACGCGTTATGCCGATTCTGCAAGGCTGAGGAGGAAATCCCGGCACACACTCTTTGTGGCCTGGCAAGGATAAGGTTTCTTCAACTGGGGACAAGCCATCCCGAAGCCATGAGCTGCATCTCGGAGCCGCTCTCAGCTTTGCTAGGCTTGATTAAGAGGGCGAAGCTGAGGGATGTGCTATAATTTTAAGGGACCCACAATAGACCTCTTATCGTAGACGTAGATCGCAGTGGGATGAGGCTCGCCCTCCCCTTTCGAATCTAATCTAATCTACGTAAACAGGGCCCTCTTCTACCCGTGAGTGTAGATGAGTGGCAAAAAGTTAGCTTTTCTTCTCTATTTTTTGACATTTTCTTGGCTGTATTCCACATAAGGCCTCTTTTCTAAACTATGCTCTTTATGTTTTCTTCCCAAGTTTCTCTTTTTCTTCCTGTAGGTCTTCTTCCCCATACTTCATCTCAAATGCCTTCCGGGATATTCTATTCTCTGCTATTCAGTTAACATGACCGAACCATCGCAGTTGCATTTTTTCAATCATTTGCCTTAGAGGTCAACCTTTAAATTTGCTCTAATGGTGCTGTCCCTAATGCAGTCTTTCCTAGATTTACCCTCTATTCCGCCGCAAGAATCGCATTTCTGCTGCTTGCAGTCGGCTTTTATCGCCCTACTTTAGCGCCCAGAATTCGCAACCATAAATAATAGTGGATACATAAGTATTCGTAAAGATAAGCCTGTTTGTATCCTTAGAGACCTCTTCTTTTTTTTTCTCAGAAAATCCCTGTTCAGAGCGTGAAATAATCTTCCCCCGGACGCAATTCTCTCATTCAACTCATCAGTTAATCTACCGTTTATGTGAATCTTCACACTCCCTTTGACACTGATGTCTAGATGGATATCATCTGCTCTGGAAGTTACCATGCATCTGGTTTTCTGGATGATTGACAGACTTATTTCTTTTTTCGCACTCCTGCACCATACATCAATGTTAGCTTGGAGTTTTTCCTTGTTAGTTGCTATCAACATAATGTCGTCGGCAACAGCAAAATACTTGAAGCTTGTTGCCAGTATATTCCAATTTACAAGATGGGAAGCATATGTACGGTGTCTTGCATGCTTACATTACAATTATTTACATATAAAGTGTCATAGTTTCTTGAAACTTCGATTTCTACTCATTTCTCTATTAACATAAATATATAAAGATGGTTGTGGGGCAAATATATTATATATAAGGTAATAATATGATTATGGTGTACTCCAGACGAGAGTAACAATAATATTAAATCAATCTTATATTAATCATTTAAAGTTAACGCACTTTAATTTGTTCCATTGCTCAAAAAGAGAAAAAATATTTTTGAGTGTTCTGCGAAATTTGTGAGTTAAATATCATTTTGTTTTTTATTCCTTCAATGTTATTGGCCCTTTCTTTTGGACTATTGTGTAATCACATTCAAGTCTAAGGGAAAGTCGTGGTAAGTGATTCACACCAAATTTTTTTTTTTTTTTACACGCACTTTAAAAGTATGTATAATTGTATTGGCATTTCCTTAGATATTTTATGATTGTAAATTAGTCTAATTAAATTAAATATTTTAACTTAAAATTAAAAAAAAAAAAAAATTAAGAGATATTAATTCATCTTCTCATTAAATAATAGTTTCAAAAATTCCATCACTTCTTAAACTATTTAAAGTCCTAAGTCTTGAGAATATTGTGACCTAATTAATAAAATACTTCATTATAAACTCCTTACTTATATTTATAACAAAATATGCTAATGAATTTCAAAAAAGTATTAATAAATTTAGTAGCTACTATAAAACAATATATGTAAAGTATTTTCATTATATAAATTTTTTTGGGTGCACGATTCCAAGCATCAATAATTAAAGAATTCTAAAACAAGCTAAAATGAATTACGAAACAGCATATTTAATGTAGAGTACTGTCAGTTTGTCACTTTGCTAAAAATATATCGAAACACGTTTCACTTTTTGCAAGATAAAAAGGGAATATTTTTCTAAATATTGTATACTGCAAATAAAAAAAAATAAAAAACTTTCAAATTTTTCTAATTAGAGTTTTCTCGCTCATTCTTGTTTTTATACTCTGAATATTAAAAAAAAAAAATATTTTTAGCTATGTGCGTGTGTTTTCAATATTACACAGAAACAGGAAATCGCAGAAGCTTAAACTTGGTCGTATTTCGTTTAGGTTTTACTAGCTTAAACCAGGACAAAATAAAAGAGATTACTATTAAATTTGGAAATTATGTTGGGACTGGAAAAAGCTATCAATTTCTTAGGCATTTTCATAGATTTAAAACTTTTTTTTTTTTTTATCCAACACCCTCGTCGTTGGCCTTCTCGGCCATTCGACTCCTCGCAGCCCAGTACAGTGTGACTTGATTCTTCAGAGACGATTCTTGTAGGCCAGTTCTCACGCGCTGCAATGCCGCACATGTAAATAAGTGGTCAGGCACAATGAGCAAATGGGCGAATCAGCCACACCAATTCTATGTAAGTATTTATTCAAGTAGTCATGTCCAGTGGCCATTCTGAAGCATGCTACAGCGCACTGCCTAGGCAAGTCTCTAGGCAGTCGGATTTGGAGGTCGCACAATGGAGTCCATCGCTTGCCCTCTGTACCTCGCCGCATGTATTCAGCCAGCATTACCCGGAAGGACTCTGTGGCCACTCTTTTTGCGGTGTGCAGTGAAATCTTTTTATTAGGCTGCTACATATTGCTGCTTGCTTTGGCTAGTGTGTGCGCCGACTCATTGCCAGGTATATCGCAGTGGCTCAGGATCCACTGCACACTAAATCTCTTCCCTGTCGGATGAGACTGTCGGCTAGATCCTTGCAGCATTCCCACGGTTTCATCGCTACTGATGCCAGCGTTAGCGATGGTTAGAATTGCTCCCTGGGAGTCAACAAACAAAACAATCTTGGTCCAGGGTTCCTTGGCAACTGCCTCGAGAGCAAACTTAATCGCAGTCACCTCGCCATCAAAATTGGAGGCCAGCTGAAAGCTGAAATGCATGACATAAAACACCGGCTTCCGCATTACACGAAGCAGTGGCGGCTGAACCATCTGTGTAAACATGAGTCCATTCCGAGGGAGGGTACCAAACCTGAATGGTTCCCATTGCGATAGCTTTCATGATCAAAGGCGGAGTCACATTTTTAAAATTACCTCTTCAATCAGCTGTGTTCTACATGAGGGGAGCCGTCTAAAAATCCAATTGGAATTACCAGGAAGCAATTGCGGCAGAGCAGTGCTCATACCTAACTGGGCTCTGAGTTCCTTGACCCGATGTGTAAAGCTGTCTTGCGTTTTTAACCTTTTCCCAACTTCAATGCCCTGTGTCCAATATTCATTACCAGATCTTGTCATTCTTTCATAAAGTACGACTGTGGCTTTAGAAAGTCTAATATGCAGGGGTTCCGTTTGTGTCTATGCTTCCATAGCAGATTCAAAACTTACCTGGACAGATCAAATTAATAACGTCATGGGTTTCTATGTTTTGAGAACGTCGGTTGACTTGAAAGCTTTAAAATTTGGCATATTTTGCGTATGTTCATAGCCATTTTGGGCTATGGTACTATAATTTGGGGTAATGCTGCCGAATGTAAAAAAAAATATTTAGGTTACAAAAGAAGGCAATAGAGTCACTTTGTGTTTAGACTTGTGAAGTATCTTGTCCGTTATTTGTTTAAGAAATTGAACATAATGACACTGCCAGAGCTATACGTATGTATTTTTCATTGCCTGGTCTACATAAAGTGCAATATAGGCTAATTTCTATGTTTCTCGTCGCAAGTTCATGATCATTTCACCAGAAAACGCGCAATAATCTTGTCCAGAATAGAAACAAGTTGACAAAAGTTCATATCAGCTTCCATAGTTTGTCCATCTCTTTTTACAACTATTTACCAGAGAATATAAAAAAATAATACTCTGAAGTGTTTCAAAACTAATATTAAAAAAGTATTATTAGTTCACCCGCTGTATGAGATACATGAATATTTTAAAATTAAGTTTTTGTCTTGACAATTTTGTGAATTCAACTTATATTGTCTTGAATTCAAACAATATTGTATTATACTTTTTTTTCTGGCAATAAAATAAATATAAAAAACTAGTAGAACGTTGCAAGAGGAGTTGAATCGTAAGGTTTTTGGTCAAAATCGTTCAAGAGTTAGTAAAAAAAAAAATTGGTATGAAAAAATCACACGACTTTTCTCTGACTGCAAAAGTTTTCTCCTGCAGAATTGATATATTTTGTTTAAACTTGGTATTTACTTTTTCAGAGCTCTAATACATACAGAATTAGATGTGTAAAGTTACAAGCTTGGTTAGTTGGCACCCTTGGCTCAATGTAGTTTCACCTTTGAAATTTAACGCAAAAATATGTAATTAATTTTGTATTAATATGTAAAAAATTTATTATTAATTATCTCTTAATTAATAATAAATTTATTATTTAAATAAATAAATAAATTAGTTACGATGTTTGAGGGAAGGGAATAGCGTAGTGGTTAGCGTAATGGACTCCCACGCGCAGGACCCGGATTCGAATCCAGCTGTGCTACCGTTAGGGTATGTCCACTCTGGTGCAACTCTCTTCTTTCATGAGAGGCATGCGTTATTGCATACCTCATGGAAGTTGAATGGGCCTTTATTTTCATGACGCAACCACAGCGCACGTGAATCCAACCTCTTGGATTTTCCTTCAACATTCTATGCGTCTTGTTGATCTCGCTACATGTTGTCTGATTTTTTTTTTTATAGGTTATATATTATTTAATTAATTTTAAATATTATTTAATTAGTTTTAATTATTATTTTGATAATAATTTTATTAGTAATTGATATTATTCAACTATTACTATTAATTAATAATATCTCTGACAGCAGATTTCCGATTATGTCTGGTAATCAAGAGACACTTGATTTTATAGAAGATTATCGTCTTCAAACAGTTTTGTGGGATGTAAATTCAAAATTATATACCAACAAAAGTGCGAGAAGTGATGCTTGTTCTGTGGTTTTTGTTATAGAGGTCTCATACCATTATCACTGAAAGTAACTTCTCTCCACGTGCCATAAATAACTTCACCAGGGCTTTCATCCTCGTGATCAAAACTTCCAGGAGGTGAATATTGTCTTGCTGCATCCGGCTGCGCCCGGAGAAAATTATGAGGCAGAAGACAAGTTAACACTATATCAATTACAGACCCAATAACTTTCAATTTCTATAGGCTTACAAAATTCTGAACGCTGATGCCATCAATCCAAAAGCGTTTTCAACGATTCTCCTTGCTCTCGATACGCTGTAATTAAATACTCTTTTCGGCGAGCCCTTATTAAGGTCAGTTGCAAATGTTTTCATGAGATGAGAGCTCGCTGCTTTTTTCTTTTTCGTGCACTTTTCAAAAGCAGGTAACCTGCACAAATAGCTAATGCCGCGTCTGAATCCATCGATAAAATGCACACTGAACGGATGATGAAGTGTGGACAACAAATTGAATGCCTCAAGAGTCATGCTCGAAAGGCATGCGCAGGGCATGTTGAAATGGAAAGAGGAAGCGCAAGTTGAAACGGAAGAGGAAGAGGAAAGCGCACAAGTGTGGACATATCCGTAAATTTTTTCTTCCTAGGAGCCTCTACAGCTCACTGTCCGGTGATGTGCATTGTTGTCTATATCGAGAAACACTGTCGAGAGGCCGGCAGTGCACTGAGAAGGCTCCAGGCGCTAACGAACATACATGTTGACGCGCCTAAATTAAAAAAAAAAAAAAAAAATGATTACTTCAATTTTTGGTGTCCCGAACTAGAAAGCCACACTGAATGAATTTCTACTGTTTTCAATTTTTATTCCCAAGAAAGTTAGGGAGTTTTTGTGATTTAAGTATTGTAAATAACATTTATATTACTTATAAACATAAATATACCAAAGTTAGTACAAAGTACGGAGTTATATTTTTATATAAAAAATATGTGTCCAGTTTTCTTGTGTCTGTGTGTAAATAAAATATTAATTGGGACCGGGCAGCTTATTGAAGCATTAAATTTTAACGAAAGCAAATAACTCGCCCCCTCACAGACAATTTTCTTCGAAAAATTGTTTCAAATATTAGTGAATAACTTTGTAGTCTGGTTGTCCAGTTGAAAAAACAAAACAAAACAAAAAATCGAAAGGACTCGCTTTTGAAAAAATAAAATAAAATCAGAAAAGTGAAAAATAAAAACTCAACAACATAATAAGTCTGTGAACTTAGAATGTAAAGTTGTTGTAGCAAGAGTTTGGTTCCATTAGGCAAGTTTGGTAGAGTTAAGTTATACTCCCGGGGATTAGCCATGATCCCTAGAAGGTTCTTTTAGGACCCAACCATTGCGCTCGCAATAACATTCACCCACACTCACACAAATAATTAGCCTCTAATTTAATAAGGTTATAATTCATATCAACATGTTATTCACAACTATCGCCATCTCTCTCTATGTTCCTCTACAGAACTCAAAAACAGCTATATATCTCATATTTAGATTAATGACGTAAAACCATAAAATGGCGCTTTTAAAGAAATTTATTCAATAATGAAGGATTTATAATTGATAAAATACGAAAGATTAGCTTTAAAAATAATGTGTTTAATTTCTGTTACTGCTGAAGTATTGGATCATTATCAAATTTCATTTCCAATTATTGGGTTATGATGTCCTTAAACAAACCACAGACTTATTTCTATAAAATGAAAACGAAAATCTGACTAGAATGCAATACTTTCTCTTTACTGCAGTAACGGCACGTAAAAAATTATTTATCCAAAAGAAAGATTGAAAAAAAATAAAATGCATTTACAATGTTAAACTGTCTTATGTCATCGTTTATTCCCTGCCTATTTTGACTTCAAAATAAGATGTTAAATAACTTTCCGCTTCAGTTAATGTCTATATCTAATGAATTTAATGATAATGTCTGGTGCATCGCATTTTAAAAACATGTGACGCAAATACGATAGAATCCTTTAGTGTTCACGATCTCTATACGCTGTTGTAATAAATTTAATTAAAATAACAATAGTCATTTAAAAAAAAAAAAAACATAGCGGTGTAATGACATGGCAAAGTCATAGCAATGTCAAACCTTCAAAACAGATAACAAAGAAAGAATAATTTACAACTAGTGGCCTAGCCAGCTGCCTGACTTCAAGACAAGGCCGCGGGCAAACAAACAAACCAAGGGTAAATACCCATACATCAAAGCAAGTACCGCTAAGGCTGGCCACTGACCTAAATCGGTAGCCAGCTGCTGTCATGAAAACAAGCACCAACAATGATTTAAACGTAAAAATGGTAACTATTAACAAGAAATACTTAGAAATAAATAGAAGATAAATAACTAATATTTTTAGTAAATAACTAAAGATTTTTAGGCCACTGACCTAAATCGGTGGTCACCAAACTAACCAAGGTCGCACACTAGGACAGATGTCTTGGTGTGAGTGTGGCCAACACTAATATATAAACTCGCCCCATTGGAAGAGGCGATGATTATACGATTATAATTGAGTACGTCTTCATATACGAGCAGCAGTTTATGCGTCCCTATACAGTTTTATTTATACTTATTACTAGTTGTGCATATTAGTTATTTATCTTAATCATTCTAAATTATTAGTTATTTATCTTCTATTTATTTCTAAGTATTTCTTGTTAATAGTTACCATTTTTACGTTTAAATTATTGTTCAAATACAGTCTATTTTTATAATTTCCGTATTAATACTTCGA